>JAVTVY010029856.1:0-134762 GCA_036873755.1 Hanleya hanleyi
GTCTACCGTCGCTTTCATACCACAAGAATCACTGTTACTCATATAGTTTAAATGTTACCACTATTAATTGAAGGACCACCGTACTCTACATAACTGAAGATCCACCATTACCTCCATAACTGAAGGACCACCGTTACCTCCATAATGGAAGGATCACCGTTACTTCCATACGTCCACCGTTGCCTCCATTCTTGAACGACCATTGTTATCCACATAACTGAAGGACCACCGTTTGGAGGTACACCATTACGACCATTTCCAGCGTTACTTCCATTCCTGAAAGGACCACCTTTAATATCTCCGTAATTGAAAGACATCAGTTATCTCCATAACTGAAGGTCCACCGTTACTTTCATCCCTTGAAGGGGAAAAGTTGCTTCTATTCCTTGAAGGAGCAGCGTAACCTTCACACCTGAAGGTCCAACGTTGCCCCCATTCTTTGGATGGTCGCCCTTACCTCCATAACTGAAGGTCCCGCGTTACCTCCAAATCTATAGGACCACCGTTTCCGCCATACCTGAAGGACTACCATTACAGGTCCACCGTTATCTCCATTAGTTGAAGGATCTCCCCCCATACCTGATAGACCGTCGTTACCTCCATACATTAAGGTCCACCGTTACCTCCATTCTTCTCTCTTGCAGGAAACTAGCCTAGTTTTATGCATACCATGATTCATTCTGTAAATTTGGTGCTAATGCTTTTATATGAATTAGGTCTTTGGATTATGGACGCGTAAATTCTTTAATGAATGACGGATGAATATTGAACGACGGACTAGACGCTTGTATAATAGTTACCTCTATACCTGATGGTCCACCGATACCTTCATACTTGGTAGATCGCAGTTACCTCCATACCTGATGGTCCACCGTTACCTCCATACCTGAAGGTCCACCGTTACCTCCATACCTGGTAGATCGCCGTTACCTCCATACCTGATGGTCCACCGTTACCTCCATACGTGATGGTCCACCGTTACCTCCATACCTGATAGATCGCCGTTACCTCCATACCTGATGGTCCACCGTTACCTCCATACCTGATGGTCCACCGTTACCTCCATACCTGGTAGATCGCCGTTACCTCCATACCTGATGGATCACCGTTACCTCCATACCTGATGGTCCACCGTTACCTTCATATCTGATGGTCCACCGTTATCTCCATACCTGGTAAATCGCCATTACCTCCATACCAGATGGTCCATCGTTACCTCCATACCTGGTAGATCGCCGTTGCCTCCATACCTGATGGTCCACCGTTACCTCCATATCTGATGGTCCACCGTTACCTCTATACCTGGTAGACCGCCGTTACCTCCATACCTAATGGTCCATCGTTACCTCCGTACCTGATGGTCCACCGTTACCTCCATACCTGGTAAATCGCCGTTACCCCCATACCTGATGGCCCACCATTACCTCCATACCTGATGGTCCACCGTTACCTCCATACGTGGTAGATCGACGTTACCTCCATACCTGAAGGACCACCGATGCCTCCATTCCCGAAAGACTACCCTTTCCTCATACCTGAAGGACCACCGGTACCTCCTACCTGAAGGACCCATTACCTCATATCTGAAGGATCACGAGTACCTCCATTGTTTGAAGCATCGCTGCTGTCTCCATACCAAAATGACCACCGTTTTTTCAATTCTTTGTTGGACCACCATTACCTCTGTAACTCTGTATAGTACATTTGCATATAATCTGAGGGTGGAGGGAATCCCTTATTAACGTCAAATACCGTTTCACGACCGATGACACCGCCACCTGAATTGTATTGACCACGTCCCAGTGCTCCGGGCTGTTCAGCAAAACAGTGCCGATATCATACAATCTACTGGTATCGACCTATTTCCTTATTCTATACTGATGTCTGATCATGATTACCGTAATGTGCTATGCGGCAATACATGTCATGCTACAGTATTATAGAATACCCCCAGACTACAATAAACACGCCAGTCGGTCTTCCCACTCTGTCGTGTTCCTTATACTTATAGTACAACACAAAAACACGGTTCCACACTGAAAATGTAAGCCGGCAAATTCGCATTGGATTGACGTGTTTTTTATATAGGTTGCACTAGCTATAGGATCTACAATCTTTTAGACTCCCAGGCCAAAACAATTACATAACCACACAATTTAGGCTGTACCTTGCGTGCTTCCTCCAGATCTGTCTTTTTGATCTGCTCCCGCTCGAAATGTCTGCACCTCTTTATATAATGAGTGCACTCTCTGCACTCGAAAAGCCCCCACGAAAAGAGCCCCACGAACGGAGACGTTTCGCCTGCCATGAAAGATCGTCTCTCACAGCGAAATTACAGTTCATAGTCCATAAACTAGAACGGCATCCCAATCTAGAACCTGTAGAGAATATTCCACGGAAATGGCAACTCCTATCTGACTCTGGTAAGCGAGAAAGACGGGGGACTCCATTTCCGTACACTGGCTTGCTTCTCTGATGATACATGTCAAGGTCGTTTCCCGCATTCCATTCTGGGTCACCCTCCATAGTCGAATCGTTCTCTATACAAACGGTTAACCGTTACACTGCCCCCGCCTATCCAGATCATGACGTCCTCGTCATGGTCGTTCCTGTTCCACAGTCCAGGGTAGTTCTACAGTTCCAGTTGTACAGTTCGAATCAATCTAAACAAAAACTCCTCGCCAATTACTGGCCATCAGGGCCGGCGAAATTACAAGGTGGCCGCCCTCCGGCAGTCTGGCCGGGCCACCGTGGCCGCCCTCTGGCGGTCTGGCCGGACCACCACGACATTAGGTCCGGTAGGTTTCCCTCCAGGTCCGTCGCGGGCGGGCGTACTGTAGGGGTTCCGGCCGCTGTCCTCGCGATCCCCTTCCCGCTCTGGTACCTGGAGGGGGGTACACAGAATTACATGGGCGACTAGCAGAGCCGCCCTACGACATCAGGTCAACTGGGCTGTATGCTCAGTTGGAGGGGTCGGGCTTCCCCCTTTTATGGTACACGGGCTGGAACGTCAGCACGTAGTCGTGCAACCTGCGAGGCCTGACCACTCGCCGACCGCGGGTCGTCGCGTGTGTGGGGGCTGCCTCACCCTCGGCCACTTCCTCGGGCGCGTCCTCCAACTTGCTATCCGGTGTTCCCCGCGGCTCTAACTCAAATTCTGCGTGCGCCCGCGGATAGCACGGTTTGATCCGGTCGACGTGCACGACCTGTTGCCTCCTGTCGTCACTCCGGATCCGGTAGGTAACGTCCGACAACGCCGCCTCCACCACAAATGGTCCTAGCTACCGGTCACGAAGTTTCCGAATCTGCCCTGGCCGGGTCACTACGGTATGCAGATAGACTTGGTCACCGGGGCCGAATCGTTGGGCCTTTGCCTTAAGGTTGTACAGACGCTTCTGCCGTCTCAGGGCCTTTCCACTATTTTCCCTCGCATCCTCGTGGACGTCGACTAAGTGGTCACGAAGGTCCCCGACCCATGGCACTGGCTCCGCCCTCTCACTTGGGGGAGCTCCAACTGTCAGGTGAGCTGGTAGGGTCACCTCCCGGCCAAACGTCATCATATTCGGCGTATACCCCGTCGTCTCGTGCGCGGCTGCACGGTACGCCATTAGCGTCAGTGGAATATATACATCCCAATCGTCTGGGTGGCGGGCGGCACTGGCATGAAGCATCTGACCCAAGGTCCTGTTGAACCTTTCAACTTGGCCGTTAGACTGCGGATGGTACGCCGTCGTCCGAGTCTTCTTCATGCCGAGGATCCGACACATCGCCTCGAACACTTTGCTCTCAAAGTTCCGCCCCTGATCCGAGTGTATCAGGGAGGGGACACCGAACCGGCTGACGTACAGATCAATCACAGCCTGGGCCACCATCTCTGCTTCTTGGTCCGGAAGCTCCGCAGCCTCCACCCACTTCGTGAAATAGTCACAGATGACCACAATATGCAGATTTCCTCTCGTCGTCAGGGAAAGAGGGCCCATCAGGTCCACGGCGATACGTTCTCCGGGGCATCCCGTTACCATCCCGTGGTGCTGTCCTCAGGGTTTCTTCCCGGCCTGCTTCCTCCGGCTGCACGTGTCGCAGCTCCGACACCACTGTCGAACGTCACGCTGCAGGCCGACCCAGGTGTACGCTTGTCGCACCTTCTTTAATGTCTTGAACACACCGAGGTGTCCTCCAGTCGGGCTGTCATGACATTCCTTGAGTATCCTCTTGTGAAGGGCCCGCGGGACTACCAGTAACTTGGCCTTCTCCCGGCCTCGCACGTCATACCAACGTCGCACTAGAGGTGGTGCGTCTTCCACCTTGGCCGGGGCAAGCATCTGGGTTCTAGGCGGTATGGTGATGGTCTCAGCCAGGGCCAAACGATAACAATCGAAACTTCCTACAACCTCGCATTTCAGGTACTTGCCTCCCAGCTTCAATCGATGGCCTCTTGCGTCAAGTATACAGCCGTGGCGATACAGGAAGTCGTACCCCAAGATGGCGTCGATGGGCAAATCTCCCACAACCAGCGTGTGCTTCCACACCGTCCCCTGGATCGATATCCTGAAGTCTCCCTCTCCGAGTAAGGGCATATGGGAACCGTCAGCTACCTTGATGGACTGGTACCGGGAGTCTCGAAGGACTGGTTTCACATCTGGGTCAAGCTGTTCCCATATCCGGCGGCTGATCAAGGAGATAGATGCTCCGGAGTCCACACAGCACATCACCTTCACCGGCCCGATAGACGCGGGTAGGTATATCCCTGCTTTTCCCTGGTTATGAAGCGCAAGCTTCGGTCCCTGGGGCTTTGGTGGGTTCCCGGACCCGGACGATCGTTTCGGGGGCGGAGAGGGTGAACGTCTAGGGCACGCCACCCTAAAATGGCCGTCTTCTCCGCATCGCCAACATCCCCGGCGTGGTTGTCGTCCCGTCCTCTGCCCCCGCCTTAAACTTGAGCGTCCCCGTCCTGGGAAGCGCCTCTTATATCCTTCCATCAGGGTAGCAATCTCTGCTCGAAGTCGGGCCTGCGCGTCCTCATCATCCTCAGGAACGTCTTCTCCTGCAGCGGCTCTTGCCGTGGGATCGGGATGTCGACGCTGGGCGTCCTGGAAGGCCTCTACTTCCACTGCGGCATGTACAGCCTCGTCTAGGGACTTCGGGCGGCACTGCCAGACGTTAAACCGTAGGTCCTCCCCAATTGCCTCAAAGAATTGGTCACGGGCCAGGGTGTCTTGGACCTCATCACCGGCGTCTGGGTAGGCCATCTGGCTGAGTTTCACCAGAGCGGGTAGACTTTTTCCCCTCTGTCGTCGCCTTGACTTCAGCTTGGACTTATACAGCTCTGTTTGGTTAGGCGGAGCGAAGCGTCTCTCCAAGGCATCACGTAGGCAGATGAAATTTGCTTCCCCTGGTTTCATCTTCAGACTGGAGAGAACCTGTTGTGCTGGCCCCCGCAGGGAGACGGCCAAGTGCTGTCCCTTCTCTTCTGGCGTCCACCGGTTCAAGGCTGCGCAATGCTCAAAATGTACCAGGTGATCTCTCCAGGGCGTACTCCCATCATAGGTCGAAGACTTAACCAACATCTTACGGAAAACAGGGATGGTCGTGACTGTGGCTCCCCCACTGGTATCAGCCGCTGAATGCCGCCCGCGCCGACCCGGTCGCAAATCGTCTGTTCCCGTACAGGCTGGTCTATGGGGGTTCTGGTAGTACCCTCTTCGGTCCTGGGCGTGGACGTGTGCGCTGAGGCTCCCATCGTCATCTGATTGAAGGTCCTGTATCGTCTGCATCTGTGCTTGTAAGCTCTTGAGACGCTCTAGTAGCGTTCGGATGGTCGACGGAGTCTCGATCCCGACGACGGCGGGCGTTGAAAGCTCGGACTGTGCTTCGACCGGACTCGCGTCTTCTGTGGTCGACAAAGTCGCTGAAGCAGGTGACCCCATCCTCGATCGCTCTCTCCCCCCAGCACAATAAAATGGCAGCATTAGATCTGCTCTGTTACAAGTAGGTGCCCCTGTCCCTCCCCCTCCCATCCCTTCCCTTCCCCGTCGTGATATAGCTGAAAAAATGTTGAAAGCGACGTTAAACCCTATTCACTCACTCACTCGCTCTCTCCCCTGTAGGATATTCCGTAGACCCGTCAGGTCCGGACGTCTCGGTGGTGTCGCTTGGGAACTCATGGTTAACGGGGTTGTCGGCACGTCCTTGTCCGTCATCTCTAGTAGCCAGTTGTTCTCTTCAGTTGTAGATCAGGCCAGATCCCACCGCTGCCACCAGTTTTCTACGTGTAACGTGTACGAGCAGGACCAGTCATAGTGTTTACGCAAAAACGAATCAATAACCGCGATTGCCCACTGGCATTCTGGCCGTCACCGTAGTTAGCCCCTTCACTAGTAGAGATCCGGGGATTGAAGAGATGATCACAACCCTACAAGGATGACTGACGCTGATGTAAAGGTCTATTATGGTATATTCTGCACAAATAGTATACGCGATTACAGATAATAGCGTCGAACCGCGTGGCTTAGACAGAATGTCTAAGGAGATGTAACGTTATGCAGTAGAATAATATTTACATATATGTACAGACACTAGGATAGTGTATGCAAATAAATTTGATGGTATATACAAATAATATAAGGGTGTGTGCATATAATTTTACAGTTACAGTTATGCTTTAAATATGTATGGGTACGCGATAACGGCGGCCTGGTTGCTGGCCCTACTCCTCTGTGTATAAGGGCGGCCTGGCTGCTGGCCCTTCACCTCTCCTGGCACAGGTAATCAAGGCGGCCTGGTTGCTAGCCCTTTCCCCACACGATAACTGTATTTGCGACCCTCTGCGACCCGGTCGCAAGCCTCTGCGACCTTCTGCGACCCGGTCGCAGCCCGTCTGCGACCTAATGCGACCCGATCGCAAGTCGTCTTCTGCCGTCGTTGGAACGTTACGGCTGTAACTCTCTCTTCATATATGGCACCCAGTCGTTGGAGCCCCTCCACGGATGTGGCAGCCCGTCGTCTTCTTCACCCCCCAGTCGTCGGAACGTTACGACTGTAACGCTCTCTCAATATATACCACCCAGTCGTTGTAGCCTCTCCACGGATGTGGCAGCCCGTCGTCTTCTTCACCCCCAGTCGTCGGAGCCTGACCCTAACTTGTCAGCTCACCAGTTTGCTTCCCGCACAGGTAGGTATAGCAGGGCGTCTCAACCCTCACGGCTGCTGCGACCCGTCTATAGACACGACCCGTAGCTACACAACTTCACGACGACCCTCCAGGTAAGAAACACGTACAGCTCGTCCTCCGTGGCCGTCACGACATCTACTTGGGTATATATTGTGTTACCATTTCATCTGGTACCGATGTAGCACCATTAATGTCTGTAAACCGCTGATGGCGACTCCCTGCGACCCGGTCGCAATCCGTCTGCGACCTTTCTGCGACCCGGTCGCAGGTCTCTCAGATTTCACGGATTATCGACGTAACTCGGGAGAAGGAACCCGTCTTTGCTGTGCCCTGTCTTCTCTGTACTGTCTGTAATCTTTGTGGTCTCTTTCGCACCCTTACAGCGTCTCTGCGACCTTTCTGCGACCTTCTGCGACCCGGTCGCCGACCTCACGGGCTGCACGATATGTCGTTGAATAACGGTAGGAGAGATTGGCTCCATTATCACTGTATTTATAGTACATTTGCATATAATCTGAGGGTGGAGGGAACCCCTTATTAACGTCAAATACCGCTTCACGACCGATGACACCGACACCTGAATTGTACTGACCACGTCCCAGTGCCCCGGGCTGTTCAGCAAAACAGTGCCGATATCATACAATCTACTGGTATCGACCTATATCCTTATTCTATACTGATGTTTGATCATGATTACCGTAATATGCTACGCGGCAATACATGTCATGTTACAGTATTATAGAATACCCCCAGACTACAATAAACACGCCAGTCAGTATGTCGGCACCTCTTCCCACTTCCCTTATATGTGTTGTAATTCCCACTCTGTCGTGTTCCCTATACTTATAGTACAACACAAAAACACGGTTCCACACTGAAAATGCAAGCCGGCAAATTCGCATTGGATTGACGTGTTTTATATTGGTTGCACTAGCTACAGGATCTACAATCTTTTAGACCACACAATTTAGGCTGTACCTTGCGTGCTTCCTCCAGATCTGTCTTTTTGGTCTGCTCCCGCTCGAAATGTCTGCACCTCTTTATATAATGAGTGCACTCTCCGCACTCGAAAAGTCCCCACGAAAAGAGCCCCACGAACGGAGACGTTTCACCTGCCATGAAAGATCGTCTCTCACAGCGAAATTACAGTTCATACTCCATAAACTGAACGGCATCCCAATCTAGAACCTGTAGAGAATATTCCACGTAAATGGCAACTCCTATCTTGCTCTGGTAAGCGAGAAATACGGGGGACTCCATTTCCGTACACTGGCTTGCTTCTCACTGATGATACATGTCAAGGTCGTTTCCCGCATTCCATTCTGGGTCACCCTCCATAGTCGAATCGTTCTCTACACAAACGGTTAACCGTTACAATGTGTTCCACGTTTATTGATTTGTTCCATGCAATGAAAAAAAGAAAGGAAAATGAAGATATATATGCCACAGAAAAAGAATTTAGAGCGAAACCCTCCATTTTCACTCTGATAAAAACCTTCCATTCCTCAAAGACCCGAGTACTGCTTAGAGGGGCACTATCGATTGTATGCCTGATCACGGGTTACTTCAAAAGTGATGTTTACAACTTCTTTAAAATATTTGCATTTTTCTGGATAAAAATGTATAGAAAATATTTTATTTCACATCAGGTAATAATCACTTGTCGGTATCTAGAAAATAGCAAAAAACACCATGTTTCTCCCAGAGTGCAACACAAACCCCAAGTTATTAGAGCATTTCCATTTCACAAAGTGGATGCTCTTATGTTTTCATGAAAAACGGATCCGCTGCCGCCACAACTTTAAACATGAATATCTCTCAACCCGTTAAATATTTAGGAAATTTGCCTGGTTGTGTTTTGATAGCCGCTGCTCACCACTAGGTGGCGTTGTAGTCAGAGCATAGGTAAACCTTTCTCTGACGATTTCATCTGAATGACTTGTTTGACTTGTTTGCATTTCAAAAAAATAGTTTTTTGTGAAATAAAAATTTACCAGTCGCTTGGAGAAATAATAAAAAATTGTTCTATTCTATATTGCCAAGCATAAATGTCGAATTGCCGACTTGCTATTTAAATGAAAAATCTCAATGATCTGACTTAACGACGAACCTCCATAACCATTATCGTAATTATAGTTTTTTCCATTGAACTTTTATTTGCCATCTTCCTAGAGTTTCAGATTTCACCTGCTTGTTTTTCATGGTATTTGGTCGTCACTAGGTGGCGCTATAGACATGAATGCAGGAAACATGTGTAACATCATATCTTCTAAACAACGTGTTTGATTTCCATGGAATTTGGGTATAATGATCTTGCAAGATAGGCAAAGAACTGACAAGATTTTGGTGGTGTTGGCGAAATCATGGAGGCGCGTTTTTGCATCTCAAAATAAGATGTTTTTCACAAAAATGGAAATTTACTTATTTGAATCAGGGAAAAGCAATTCGAGTTTGCTGAACATGAATATAACATCCCAGTGTTATAGTTCACATCCCTTGTAAGCCAAGTGGCCATTTTTTTGTGTAATACGTGAAATTCTCATGACAGGAGTCCAATATCTACATTTTCCAGGCCACATCTGAGGGTTTGGCTTCATCATGTAGATTCGTGATATTGTTCATCATTGGGTGGCACTATAGACAGTAAACTTATATAGCACAATTTATTGGCATTTCATGAAGTTTATGTCAGACAGAAATGATTTCAAAAGTGTTTTGTTTGTTTTTTGATTGAAATTGAAGGGCCACCTCCCATACAGATCTGCAGCCCATCAACATAATGCTTAATTTGTATCTCCTCATACATTCTTTTGTACAATTCCTAATTTTATTAACATTATGGTTTAAAAATGGTTTGAAAGGACATTAGTGCTGTTAGCGCTGGCATATGCATTTGGCAATGGGGTATTGACAGCAAATATACCTAAATCTAGGCTACATCAGCCCCTGCTTACAAACATAACTAAAATGCAGTCAGAGAAAATATGCTGCCATCAGTATGGTCTGATACTTTATGGAGTATTGCAAGGATTCAAGTGAACTTGTATTCAGGACATTTTGGTCAAATAGACATACTGTAACACTGATATTCCCCTTTTACCTTGCCTCATATTGTATGCCTGTATGTTCACCATTCAGTGTAGTGGTTGACTTATTGCATAATGCACTTTACATGAATGAACTAGTAGACTGCTTGTGTCAAGAAAGTCAACACTTCCTCTACAATAATGATATAGTAATTTGATCCTGTTCATTGGTATGGCTATCCCATTACATTTATTCAGTCTCCAGTGGCTGTGAAGCCCTCTGGAGATGCATTCTGACTAATTTTTAATGAATAAAATCACAAATTATCACTCGGTTAATGCTCAATCTCTTTGTTTTATGTGGCGGTTCTCAGCATACGTTTGAAACTCGAGATGTGAAATGGCACATACCATTGCATTTTGATAGCGTAGTTAAAACTGTTGATTACTATTTTTTTCGACTAAAAAAGTACAAAGATTTTTGAAGTGGAACTTCTACATCCCTGCTATATGGCATATCCCACAATGGAAATTTTTGCATGTTCATCTGATTTAAGTAAAATGATGTGTTCTGGTGCATTTTGACAGAATATTTAGGCTTTGGAGATATGTAATGATGCGCCAAAAGGAACTGAATTGTCTGTGTCATTTGTCTGTCCGTCTGTCTATCTGTCTGTCCATCTTCCTTGTCATACCACATATGCAGCTGCTAATGGATAAGAAGCCTAATGGAAATGAGTGACCGTCACTTGTTTTATCAACGTCAAATTTAGCATTAGCAATAATTTTAAAAGGAGTGAAGATAGAGCCTCCAAATTCATACTACTTGTGCAATTGGTGACTGACTATAGAAGCCTATCCCAGTTGACTGAACCGATTTTTTCAAGGAGTATATACTGTATATTATGATATACCATGAACTATAGCTAGGCTTACCACATATGCAACTGATGATGAACCTGAAGTCTATGAATATGAATGACGATCTATTTTATCGAGGTCAAAAACTGTATGTTAAGTGTCAACTTGCACTTCAAGTTTAACATTGTCATCATCATTGTTGTGGCTGTGGTCTTCCAGATCAATCTAGCGAATGTTGCATGTGTTGCAAGTCTCGTGCTTCAACAGTAACTTAAAACCATGCTGTATCGGCCGAGTTGTTGAAACACTCACCACTTCCAAGCTCTGACATACCGCATCACTGTCAGAATATGGGTACCATGATAGAGTGATAGATCACACAGCCAGTGAAGGTTCCCGACTTACATTGAATGTCGTTATTGCCTAAGTACTATTTAGCAGCATTTTACAACTACAACAATCTGCTGACTTGTAGTGAAAAATTATCGCGAGAGGTATTTATTTTTGTTGTTTGGCATTTTATTTGCCGGCAGTGTTTCAGATAGGAAACAACAGCCTAATGCATACAATCAGGAATAAAAAGAGGGTTAAAATCTTTATGTTCAAACTTCATACGAAGAATATATGTGGCAATTTGAAATTGTATTTTTATTCGATTTTGTTAATGTCGGTGGGCCCATGAAACACAAAATAATTTGGTGTTGCCTCACACTTGCTTTCACCCATTGGTCAAGAAATCCCTTCTCTAAGGCAGCCGCTCTACTACCCGGGATGATCATTCCTGATTGCTCATCTGCCAGGGGTATGTGCCCGACCCTCTATCCCATCCTAAAAACAATTGCCACACCTAATAAGGGGTGTGCCCAAATTTGGGAGATCTAAAGCTCTGTGAGTACCAAATCATGTATTACACAATTATCCGGGGAAATGCTCTTCGCCCGTGCTTCACACGAGCTTTCATTTCTGTTGTGTATGCTTACTGTATACGCACTGACTGGAAATTGCAAAGAAAAAATATTTCAAAGAATTATTTACTTGATTTATTCAATGTTCTTGCATTTTAGAAACAGTTCAGTGATTTTCAGGTCGCTCTTAGCTTCTGGCGTCGTCCAAAAATAGGTTTATGATGATATTCCCTGAGGCCCGTTTTGAAGGTTTAGCTATTGCAAAATCTGTTATGAAAGGAGAATGACATTCTTTTTCCTACTTTTACTCATCCTGCTTTCTTTGCGAAGAAACTTGAATATATATTTTTTCAAAAAATCGGATAGTGTTCTGAGAAAATGGCATCACTGTGACATAAATTTGACCATCTTGGATTTTGTTTTTACGTTTTATGTTTTATGATTGGATGTTCGGCAATTTCAGTTGAACTTAAAATGTACAAGTAATTTTCATATTTGAAAGGCAAAATAAGTGTTCAATATAATTCCAGTACAAATGTTTCATATCTTCCCTGTACAAACATCCAATATCTTTCCAATATGGAATACTCATTGAACCAGCATGTGTGCATGCCTGAAATTTCACCATGCAGTTACTTGCTGACAGGCGGCGGCTCTCTCCGAGTACCTTGGTTTTCCTCTGCCTCTAAAACTGGCTTTCACCATATGAGTGAAATATTCTTTACTGTGACATTAAACCAAACTCCTCCCGCTCCCAATACAGGTTTTCCATATCTGTCCAATACAGGTTTTCCATATCTGTCCAATACAGGTTTTCCATTTTTCAAATACAGGTGTTTCATATCTTTCCAATACAGGTGTTCCATATCTTTCCAATACAGGTGTTCCATGTCTTTCCAATACAGGTGTTCTATATCTTTCCAATGCAGGAGTTCCATAACTTTCCAACACAGGTGTTCCATATCTTTCCAATACCGGTGTTCCATATCTTTCCAATACAGGTGTTTCATATCTTTCCAATACAGGTGTTCCATATCTTTCCAATACAGGTGAATTTTGAATTTGGTGCTAATACTGTTATATGGAATATGGAATAGGTCTTTGGATTATGGACGCGGATATTCTCTAATGGACGACGGCTGGATTATGAATGACGGACTAGACGCTTGTAATTCCATATCTGTGCAATACAACTTTGTAATATAGGTGTTCCATATTTTCCCAATACCGGTGTTCCATATCTTTCCAATACAATTACTTACCGAAGGTCGGTGGTTCTCTCCGGGTACTCCGGCTTCCTCCACCAACCAAACTGACTGTCACCATATGAGTGAAACAAACTTGAGTGTGACATTAATCCAAATTCCCTCCCTCCCTCCAATACAATTGTTCCATATCTGTCCAATACAGGTGTTCCATATCTTTAAAATACCAGTGTTCCATATCTGTCCAATACACATTTTGCATATGTCCAGTACAGGTGTTCCATATCTGTCCAATACAGGTGTTTCATATCTTTCTAATACATGTGCTCCATATCTTTCCAATACAGATGTTCCATATCTGTCCAATTCAGACGTTACATATCTATCTAATACAGGTGTTATATATCTAATATGTCTAATACAGGAGTTCCATAATTTTCCAATACAGTGTTACATCTAAACGACAATAAAAAAAACGCAACAGAAAGCTTTTGTGAAATCGAGGATTAACAATCAAATATTTATTTACAATACTAAAATCATATACAAATTAGGGTAGGTCAATACAGCAAATAAATGAAATATAGTCTTACTGTTCAATGCTATACCGGTGTATCTTTCACAGTCCGTATTAACGTGCAAATCTCTATGCAGTCTGTGCCGACACGCAGAAATCGCGTTCCTGTATTTTTATAGTCCACACCGCTCAGCTGTTGTCCAGTTTCCGTCAGTTCAATCACGTAGATAATACAGCGGTCAAACACACAAGAGTAATCCAACAGGAATAGACAATCCAGCAGTCAATAATCTCAGGCAAAGGTAATGTCCAATAGCACAATCTAGTACACCCACATAGAAGCCGTTTGAATCTCCCCCGATCACTAAACGTCGGGCTATTTATACTCTATCGGGCATTCGAGATTATTCTATCAAAGAAACTTCCACCGGTACAGCAATGACGTATGATTCTAACCTAGATAAGATCACAACAGCTTCCAGAAAGCTCGAAAATGATTAACCCACAACAGTATGTATACAAGCGTATAGCTGTGCAGATGGCGCTGTGTAGATGTGTAGATGGCGCTGTGACCCAATTACCATCATAATACGGGTCTCTTCGTAATTCGGCCCTTTTAATTTACTTGCGATAAATCGGTCACGACAGCTTCGAGAGAATTCTATGATTATAATCACAGAACAGAAGGTGAACAAGTTTACCTCAGCTCTATTGTTCTAGAACTATCTACAGTGACCAATTTATACTGCAATACCATGACACTTCCCCTCTTAAAAAAAAGAAAGTTTCAAACTTGGAACTTTCTTGACAATTCAAAACATTATTACAAAACAAAATCTATATTACAACAGCAAAAATGTTGACAAACATAGGTACATTATATGCGAGACAAACAATCAGCGATCAAATTGTTCTTGCCCTTAATATGTTTGATTTCAATATTGTATGCTTGTAACACCAAACTCCATCTCAACAATCTTTGATTTTTGTTTTTCATCTTACTTATGAAAAGAAGTGGATTGTGATCACTGAATACAGTAATTGGCAACGATGAAGAAGTAACATAAACATCCAAATGTTGTAAAGCCAATATCATTGCGTATCATTGCCAAACATTCTTTCGCAATGGTAGAATAATTTCTCTGATGTTTGTCAAATTTACGTGAAAAATAACATTGGGTGATCTACACCATCTATACCTTCTTGTAACAAAACGGCACCAGCAGCAACATCACTAGCATCTACAGCCAATTTAAAACATGAATCAAAATCTGGTGCTAAAAGAACTGGTGCGCTCTTGAGTATGGCTTTCCGGTTTTCAAAAGCTGATTCACATTCATCGATCCAAACAAAAGTTACCCTCTTTCTTAAGAGTCGAGTTAAAGGTTCAGTAATATCTGAAAAATTTGGACAGATTTCCTGTAGTAACCAGCCATATACCCAAGAAACGCATCAGTTGTCTCTTACACCTTACACGTTGGTCTTGGAAATAGCGAGATAGCACTGACCTTAGCATCTACAGGTTTTACCTGACCCTGACCTACAACATGACCCAAGAATGTCACACGTGCATGTCCGAATTCACTTTTCCCAAGGTTGACTGTCAGCTTGGCGTCACTCAGCCGATTGAACAGTGCGCGAATTCTCTGCAGATGATCTTCCCATGTATCACTGTAGACAATGACGTCATCAATGTAAGTCTCACATCCTTCCAAACCGGAAGTAACACGGTTGATGAGACGCTGGAACGTGGCTGGAGAATTTTTCATTCCAAATGGCATAACTTTGTACTGGAACAGACCCTCCGAAGTGACGAATGCTGATATCTCCTTCGCACGATCTGTCAGTGGAACTTGCCAAAATCCTTTCAGAACTTTGACACGAACTTGGCACTTCCCACTTTATCAATGCAATCGTCAATGGAATAGGCAATGTGTCTGTTTTGATCAATGTGTTCACCTTTCTGTAGTCAGTATACATCCTGTAACTGCCATCTGGCTTTGGAACGAGGATACAAGGTGAACTCCAGTTACTATTACTTGGTTCAATGAAGTCATTGTCCAACAACTACTGAATTTCTTTTTTTCAGGTAGTTTTGTTTAATGGGATTCAAACGATATGGGTGCTGCTTTACTGGATTAGAATCTCCGACATCGACGTCATGTGAAATTGTATCAGTCCGAGTAGGAATGTCGGGAAGCAAATGTTCATATTGACTGAGCAGAGTTCGAAGTTCTTCCTGACGCGCTGCTTCGAGATGACACAACTTGGAATCCAAATTAAGTAGAATGTCAGAGTTCTGTAATTTCGCCGCTGTCATGGGCTCTTCACAAGTTTCATTAGTATCAGGGTCAGAACTAACTACACTTACAGGATGGACAGTACTGTTAGTGCTATCTCTATCGATGTATAACTTCAACATATTTACATGACATAACTGTTTGTTTTTACGCCTGTCAGGAGTCTGAATTACATAATTAAGGTCACGTAGTTTCTTTTCAATGACATAAGGACCATAATATCTAGCCTTAAGTGGATTACCAGGAATAGGCAGAAAAGCCAGAACTTTCTCACCAGGTTTGAAACTTCGTTTTAGGACATGTTTATCATAGGTTATTTTCATATCTTTTTGTGCTGACTTTAAATTTGACATGGCCAAATCACGTGCTTTAGTCAACCTGGTGCGAAAGTCCGACACATATTGTAAGAGACTACATGAGTCAATATCACTGTCTAGGAACTTTTCCTATAGCAGTTTAAGTGGTCCTCTAACTGTATGACCAAATACTAATTCAAATGGATTGAAGCTTAAAGACTCTTGAACAGACTCTCTGACAGCAAACAATAACAAATGTATGCCTTCATCCCAGTCTTTCTCAGTGTCAAAACAATAAGTCCTAATCATGTTCTTTAATGTCTGGTGGAATCTTTCTAATGCGCCTTGGCTTTCTGGGTGGTATGCAGATGATATGTACTGCTTTATTCTCAATTCATGCATGACTTGTTGAAAAATTCCTGACATGAAATTAGATCTCTGATCAGATTAAACAGACTGGGGTAGGCCGACAAGTGTGAAAAATTTAACTAAGGCCTTAACAATAGTTTTTGTCTTAATATTCCGTAAAGGAATGGCCTCAGGGAACCTGGTTGAAGCACACATGATTGTTAACATATATCGATTGCCGGACTTTGTTTTTGGTAATGGACCAACACAATCTATAATCACCCTACTAAAGGCTTCCCCAAATGCAGGGATATGTTGTAGAGGGGCCTTTGGTATGGTTTGGTTTGGTTTTCCTACCATTTGACATGTGTGGCATGACCTACAAAATTCCGCAACATCTTTCTTTAAATTTGGCCAATAGAAATGATTTAGAATTTTGTAGTATGTTTTGTTAACACCTAAATGGCCCGACAGAGGTGTTTCATGGGCTAGTCTGAGGATATATGAACGATATGACTTTGGTACCACAATCTGATACTTAACTGCCCACTCATCATCAGATGACACATCTGGCGGTCGCCATTTGCGCATAAGAACACCATTCTTACAAAAATAACACACAGGCTCTTGAGTTACATCACACTCATCTACTGCCCTGCCAAACAACTTGGAAACGTCCTTGTCACTATGCTGTTCATTAACCATCTGTGATTTTGAAATTTTGTCAAAAGAACATTCCAATTTGCTATCAAAATGTGGCTTATCAGCCTTATCATTTAAACACACAAACGTGTCGGCCAAACAAACGTCATCGATGACGTCATCTTTAAGTGACTTTTCAGACTCCTCGGCCAGTTTACTCATGGCTCTAGTAACTGCACAAGCAGGATACAAACTTTGAATTTCGTCTTCAACTGGATCATGAATCTGATCTAAACAAGGCTTGTCAGTTACAATCGGGTTAACCCCGATCTTATCTCCCGCAAGATCATTGCCAAGAAGTAATTGAACACCCTCAAATGGTAAACTACCTTTAATACCCACCGTAACAGGTCCAGAAATCAAGTCGGTCAAATTCCTCCTGACTAGGCTTTGAAGCAAACTGTGCTGGGTCAAATGACATGCTGATAATATACTACTCCTTGACTTCACAAATTCAGACAATGTATCAATTTAGAACTATGATGCAAAGCTGGAATGTAAACAAAGCTCGCGGGCAGGCCCTCAATTTCTGTTACGAAATTGTTACATCTAAACGACAATAAAAAAAACGCAACAGAAAGCTTTTGTGAAATCGAGGATTAACAATCAAATATTTACAATACTAAAATCATATACAAATTAAGTTAGGTCAATATAGCAAATAAATGAAATATAGTCTTACTGTTCAATGCTATACCGGTGTATCTCTCACAGTCCGTATTAACGTGCAAATCTCTATGCAGTCCGTGCCGACACACAGAAATCGCGTTCCTGTATTTGTATAGTCCACACCGCTCAGCTGTTGTTCAGTTTCCGTCAGTTCAATCACGTAGATAATACAGCGGTCAAACACACAAGAGTAATCCAACAGGAATATACAATCCAGCAGTCAATAATCTCAGGCAAAGGTAATGTCCAGTAGCACAATCTAGTACACCCACATAGAAGCCGTTTGAATCTCCCCGATCACTAAACGTCGGGCTATTTATACTCTATCGGGCATTCGAGATTATTCTATCAAAGCAAGAAACTTCCACCGGTACAGCAATGACGTATGATTCTAACCCAGATAAGATCACAACAGCTTCTAGAAAGTTCGAAAATGATTAATTACAACACATATAAGGGAAGTGGGAAGAGGTGCCGACATACTGACAGAGTCACATAGCTTCACAGTATAGTCTTCTGGTTAACCTATTCTAAAGCACATACCAAGAATCTAACCATTCGTGGTAGTTGTATCTCGGGTACGCTTTTATTGTATCTGTTCATGTGGCAACTAGGATGACATGACCATACGGCCCTAGCACCGGCATAAGCTATTGTATACATACAACAGTATGTATACAAGCGTATAGATGTGCAGATGGCGCTGTGTAGATGTGTAAATGGCGCTGTGACCCAATTACCATCATAATAGGGTCTCTTCGTAATTCGGCCATTTTAATTTACTTGGGATAAATCGGTCACGACAGCTTCGAGAGAATTCTATGATTATAATCACAGAACAGAAGGTAAACAAGTTTACCTCAGCTCTATTGGTCTAGAACTATCTACAGTGACCAATTTATACTGCAATACCATGACAACAGGTGTTCCATATTGGTTCAATTCAGGTGTCACATATCTGTCCAATACAGGAGTTCCATATCTTTCCAATCCAGGTGTTCCATATCTATCCTGGATATGTCCATGACACCAGAACATTCTTACTCATAGCTCTGGTTGTCCTGCCTGCCTCTGGTCAACATCGCCACTTCAACGCAGGCAATTCTTAGACAGGTGTTACATATCTACCAGTGCACATGTTCCATATCTGTCCAACACAGGTGTTCCATAACTTTCCAATACAGGTGTTCTATATCTGTTCAATTCACCTGTTACATAGCTGTCCGATACAGTTCCGTATCTTTCCAAGTCAGGTGTTCAGTATCTTTCTGATTCAGGTGTTCAATATCTGTCCAATACAGGTCTTCCATAACTTTCTAATACAGATGTTACATATCTTTCCAATACAGGTTTTCCATATTTGTCCAATATAACTGTTCCATATCTGTCTAATAAAGATGTTCCATATCTGTCCAACTGAGGTGTTCTATATCTGTCCAATAGAGGTGTTCCATAGCTTTGTAATACCGGTGTTCCACATCTGTCCAATACATGTCTTGCATATCTGTTCAATACAGGTCATTCGATAACTCTCCAATACCGGTGTTCCATATTTCTCCAATACAGGTATTCCATATTTGTCCAATACAACTGTCCCATAACTTTTCAATACAGGTTATCTTTCCAATACAGATGTTCCATAACTTTACAATACAGGTATTCCATATTTGTCCCATACTGTGTTCCATATCTGTTCAATACAGGTGTTCCATATTTGTCCAATACAGGTGTTCATTATCTTTGCAATACAGGTGTTCATTATCTTTGCAATACAGGTGCCCCACCCGTGTGGTTCCCGGGTGTGAAAAATGATAGGACCCAACGTCGTGATATGACTGAAATATAGTTGAAAGCGACGTTAAATCATATTCACTCACTCACTCCAATACAGGTGTTCCATATCTTTCCAGTACAGGTGTTCCATATCTCTCCAATACAGATGTTCATTATCTTTCCAATACAGGTGTTCCATATCTTTCCAATACAGGTGTTCCATATCTGTCCAATACAGGTGTTCCACATCTGTTCAGTACAGGTGTTCCATATCTCTCCAATAAAGGTGTTCATTATCTTTGCAATACAGATGTTTCATATTATTCCAATACAGGTGTTTCATATCTGTCCAATACAGGTGTTCCATATCTCTCCAATAAAGGTGTTCATTATCTTTGCAATACAGATGTTTCATATTATTCCAATACAGGTGTTTCATATCTGACCAATACAGGTGTTCCATACCTGTTCAATACAGGTATTCCATATCTCTCCAATACAGGTGTTCCATATATTTCCAATACAGGTGTTCCATATCTTTCCAGTACAGTTTGCCACATCCGTCCAATACAGGTGTTCCATATCTGTCCAGTACAGGTATTTCATATCCGTCCAATACAGGTGTACCATATCTGTCCGATACAGGTGTTCCATATCTCTCCAATACAAGTGTTCCATATCTGTCCAATACAGGTGTTCCATAACTTTCCAATGCAATAATTCCGTAACTTTCCAATACAGGTGTTCCATATCTTTCCAATACAGGGGTTTCATATCTCTCCAATGCAGGAGTTCCATTTCTTTCCAATACAGGTGTTCAATAACTCTCCAATTCAATTCAATTCAATTCAATATACTTTATGAGGGTAAAAACACAGGTAGTACAATGACTAATCTACCCTTTGGCCCTCATAATATTCATGTACAACAGGGATAGAATACATACAAGATAAACAAATAATAAATCGTGTAGTTAAGATAGACTAAACAATAAAAACATATGTCGTAAAAGATTTAAAGGTCATTTGACATAAAGTACTTAAAAGCTTCGGACTTGAAAGTATTAAAAGAAGTTATTGTTCGGATATCTGGAAGTAGCAGATTTCAAGATTCCGTTGCAGAAAATTTAAAAGGACGCTTATACAGTTCGGTCCTGGCCTTGGGTAATAAAAGTAGATTTGTTGACTGTCCCCTTGTCTTGTGACGATCATTATTTTAAAACATGTCAGATAGAGAAGCAGGAATATAAAGATTTAAAAACCATAAGAGTTTTCTTGTATTTAGCAAGAGTTGGCAAAGATAACCAGTCAAGTTATTTAAAAAGTTTGGAAGTAGAAACAGAATTTGGTATACGTATATCTTAATTGTACAAACCGCCGTTTTCTGGAGCTTTAAACACAATACAGGTGTTCCATATCTCTCCAAAAACAGGTGTTCCATATCTCTCCAATACAGATGTTCTATATCTGTCCAATACAGGTGTTCTATATCTCTCCAATACAGGTGTTCTATATCTGTCCAATACAGGTGTTCCATATCTGTCCAATACAGGTGTTCTATATCTGTCCAATACAGGTGTTCTATATCTCTCCAATACAGGTGCTCCATATCTGTCCAATACAGGTGTTCCATAACTCTCCAATGCAGGTTTTCACTATCTTTCCAATACAGGTGTTCTATATCTGTCCAATACAGGTGTTCTATATCTGTCCAATACAGGTGTTCTATATCTCTCCAATACAGGTGTTCTCTATCTTTCCAATACAGGTTTTCTCTATCTTTCCAATACAGGTGTTCTATATCTGTCCAATACAGGTGTTCCATATCTGTCCAATACAGGTGTTCTATATCTGTCCAATACAGGTGTTCTCTATCTTTCCAATACAGGTGTTCTATATCTCTCCAATACAGGTGTTCTATATCTGTCCAATACAGGTGTTCTATATCTCTCCAATACAGGTGTTCTATATCTTTCCAGTGCAGGTTTTCTCTATCTTCCCAATACAGGTGTTCTATATCTGTCCAATACAGGTGTTCCATATCTGTCCAATACAGGTGTTCCATATCTGTCCAATACAGGTGTTCCATAACTCTCCAATACAGGTGTTCCATATCTGTCCAATACAGGTGTTCCATAACTCTCCAATACAGGTGTTCCATAACTCTCCAATACAGGTGTTCCATATCTGTCCACTACAGGTGTTCCATAACTCTCCAATACAGGTGTTCCATAACTCTCCAATACAGGTGTTCTATATCTCTCCAATACAGGTGTTCTATATCTGTCCAATACATGTGGTCCATATTTGTCCAGTACAGGTGTTCCATATCTGTCCAATACAGGTGTTCCATAACTCTCCAATACAGGTGTTCCATAACTCTCCAATACAGGTGTTCTATATCTGTCCAATACAGGTGTACTATTTCTTTCCAATACAGGTGTTCCATATCTGTCCAATACAGGTGTTCTATATCTGTCCAATACAGGTGTTCCATATCTGTCCAATACAGGTGTTCCATAACTCTCCAATACAGGTGTTCTATATCTCTCCAATACAGGTGTTCCATATCTGTCCAATACAGGTGTTCCATAACTCTTCAATACAGGTGTTCTATATCTCTCCAATACAGGTGTTCCATATCTGTCCAATACAGGTGTTCTATATCTGTCCAATACAGGTGTTCTATATCTCTCCAATACAGGTGTTCCATATCTGTCCAATACAGGTGTTCCATAACTCTTCAATACAGGTGTTCCATATCTGTCCAATACAGGTGTTCCATATCTGTCCAATACAGGTGTTCTATATCTCTCCAATGCAGGTTTCCTCTATCTTTCCAACACAGGTGTTCTGTATCTGTCCAATACAGGTGTTCCATATCTGTCCAATACAGGTGTTCCATATCTGTCCAACACAGGTGTTCCATAACTCTCCAATACAGGTGTTCTATATCTGTCCAATACAGGTGTTCTATTTCTTTCCAATACAGGTGTTCCATATCTGTCCAATAAAGATGTTCCATATCTGTCCAATACAGGTGTTCTATATCTCTCCATGACAGGTGTTCCATATCTGTCCAACACAGGTGTTCCATAACTCTCCAATACAGGTGTTCTATATCTCTCCAATACAGGTGTTCCATAACTCTCCAATACAGGTGTTCTATATCTCTCCAATACAGGTGTTCTATGTCTCTCCAATACAGGTGTTCTATATCTCTCCAATACAGGTGTTCCATGACTCTCCAATACAGGTGTTCCATAACTCTCCAATACAGGTGTTCCATATCTCTCCAATACAGGTGTTCTATATCTCTCCAATACAGGTGTTCCATATCTCTCCATGACAGGTGTTCCATATCTCTCCAATACAAGTCTACATTTTATTCTGGGTTATCTTGTTCAGCACGCATGCTATGTACCGGTTCAACACAGAGAATATACACTATAACATACAGAAGTAGCACATTGACATAATGATATTATTGCTCCTAGCTCTGGTCGTGCTGCCTGCCTCTGGTCAACATCATGGCCACTGGGACGTAAGTAAGAAAGGGCGGGTAATTCTTAGACCCTAATATACTTTTTATAATACTTTTTTCTTTTTTCTGTTTTAGCTTTAGGCCAATTCGGCATGAATCTGTTGGAAAGGTTCCTGGAATAATTTCACATCTGTTCCGTTCACAGTGACCAATTGTGTATAGCGATCTCTATGGGCCCTCTATGGTTCCAGTGATAATGAACAAATGAAAATTGTATATAGAATTCATATTCAGTCAGTGGTCCCCATAAGTATTATGTATAAGAATCGCGCGATACCCAGGAAATGTCCCGAGTCCATCCCTTCAGGTGCTGCGCTTGGGACACCATGATAAGCTGACACATATGAAGGAAACAAACAAGAAGCTACACTGTTAAGTGTTTTTATTCGCGAATGACAATGCGATATGATCGAGGATAATTTCACAGTCACTACACACTCAGAATAATTGAGAGATTTCAGATCATACATCCACAGCTCATTTTTCAGAAAACTGAACCTGAACTTCAGTAGCCTGTTTAACAGTTCCATCTCTCATCTTGTAAAGCTGCGTGATTCTTCCCAGAAAAGTATTTAGGCCAACGATTTGGACAATTTCATGAATATGCATGAACTTCGAGCAACAATAATGACAGACGTATTAACCCGTGTACCGATATATCACGTTTGTGCATGTGCAGTTTAAATGAAAAAAAGTTTTAATATTGATAAAAAAAAATAATAAAAAAAACCCTGGGGATGCTGGGAATATACCGGAAATTCACAACCCCTCCCAACCTGTAACCATATGGGTCATCTATACGCGGTAAGACTGACCCTGGGATCGTGTGTATCCATTTTCAGCCTACTTTCGGCAACTGCAAGAGGGAATTTCCAGAAATCAATACCACGTGACTTCGTCAGCCAATCAGCTAAAGTCTACCGACGTAAGCCCAACGTAGCCCGCCATTTTCGAGTCATTGTTTAAAATTACAGATCTACCACATCTCTTGGATGATACGAAAGTTATTCATACCTATATATTTTGTAAGCCCAGGCAAGATCTGTTTCCGAAGTGGTATGAAAACCTGTAATTTATCAGATTTCTCGAGTCTGTTCTCCGCCGGATGAAGGCCGAACAGAATCCGGTAAAGTACCAGATATCGCTCAGCGATAATGGAGACACACGATTCGCAAGCCATCTTTATGGATGGCGAAGTGTACGCAAATGAACCCCTCCAGCTCGACAATTGCCTTCGACTCTCAATATATATATATTCGTGTGTCGGTCTCCGAGGGCCTGTGTCCCAACTATGCAAAACTTCTGTCCCCCCGTGATAATGTTCATTTATTGATTTGTGAGGATATTAATTTATCTCATTCTAAAAGCCTCCAAACTCCGAATTGGATCTTGGTGAGCATGCGTCTGTGATCGGCGTCAACGATGTCATCAAGCTGCTCCACGACTCACAGCATGTAAGTCTTTCCGCTATGTACATTATATTTTGTTTAAATATACCAAATTTCTTAAGACGTATGTAGCACCAAATAATCGTTTTAAGTTATCGGTTGTCAAATATTGTAAAACCTGTGAATACCCGACACCTGGGTAAACCGACTAACCTCTAGATATCAACATTATCCATGGTCCCAATATTTTCAACCTTGGTAATCCAAAATCCTGTCAAAACCGACATGATCTAGGCCCAAGCATGGTCGATAAACACAGGTGTCACTGTATGTGGCCACGAAGTTCTATGAGTTGTGGTCACTTATAAAGAATTTAGCATCTATTTATCACATGTAAATAAAAATTAATATAAGAAATTCTTGTTGTTTTCAAGGATGTTGAGGACTATATGTTGCATAGCTGTGAACATATAGTATCGAAAACAACGGGGCTTTCTCAATACCGCAATTATGGTAGAATAGTACAAAATATTCTCCAGCTAGTAGTAATCGGGGCAATATGATAAGTTATGCAAATGTGTACATGACGTCATAAATAGACCCTGCCCCTCCCTGAAATACTGCTACACGTATCACTGTTAAGTGCTGCATAAATCACTTACTTCTCAGATACTACGCGTATGATTCCATAGGATTACGTTCTGAATGGATTACCTTTGCATTTAGGAAGTCCTAGCCATAAAAGATTTCACATACGACACATGTTTGCTGGTAAACCTCCAGACAAGTCACATGACGGCCAACGAGATCATCCACGAGATTGAGGTAAGAAACTAACAGGGTCACAACAAGATGCGCGATAATTCGCGTTATACATATATTTGATGGCTAAATAATAGCAACAGGTTAGACAACTTTAATAATCAGACGTAGCCCGACTGTCAGGTATAGCGTCACGCGGGTATGAATCCCGCAGATGACCAGATTATTTTCGTCTACCAGCCATTAGTTCGATTAGAACAAATCGTATTCGGCATTCGGTGTTTTTTGTGTTCCAAATGCTTCTGAAAATAAATTCAATGATGATCGATTTTGACCGGTGTAAATGGCTCATGTGTCTCCGACATTGGGTCGATTTACGTGTCACTGTTATGATTAATACAATGATTAGGCACGAAATGACCATATTATCGCGAAAACGAAGTGACTGACGATTTATCAAGATATCGATCTTGCTATTATTGAATCTGAGCATTGTAACTTATGAACCACGATTGGCTAGTATATGTCTGGTATGTTCTAATACTTTGTCATATTGTTTATTCACAGAATCAGAAGGTGCCATTGATCCACGAGGAGTTTAGGATCAGTTATCCCCCTGTAGACCATCACGATATGAACAAGCTGGCAGGACACCGGATCTCTCACTTCTGTCTTCACAACACCAGTGTCTGGCTCCAGAAAGCTTGACTTTTTATTCCTCAAAGTATCGCAGTGTACTGATATCTCATTTGATAAAACAGATAGATCTTCGTTAACATAAAGCTTGTTTAAAAAAATAACAAAACAAAAACCCTGTCAACAAATCAGGAATGCACCAGTAGGCCTACAGGAATCTTCAAATAAACCTAATCCTATAATCACCTGGAAGAAGCAATTGTCGATGGCCCTGGTTTTATTGAGGTTGGTCACTGATAGGATATGCATGTATGCTAAATTCCCCCTACCTACATTCTGTCTGACATTAAAGTACTGGGGGGAAGCCTGGGGCTGTAAAGTTGTCGGAAGAAAATGAGAGTGATTTTTATCATGTCCTGGAGTGACTGAGTGGGAAGAATAATCCTACAAACTCACCAAGTATCTCTCCCGTCCCGTGCTATATACTAGAGGCGCACACCAACCATCACTCACTCGGGTCCATCAAGGAGGTCCCAGACAAATCCAAGTTTACGTTTCCTGTGCATGTTTCTGTGCATGTACCTAAATAGCGATATTTAATGGAAATTTAATGGAAAAGGAAAATATACGGTTTCAAGAGAACAGTTGTGAAGGGATTTTTGAAATGGATAATGTGTTTTCCAAATTTTAAGTCAATACAACCTCAAGTAAACGCTGACAGACGGACTTAGCGAAATCTGAGTAATTTGGCCTGATGACCTTGGTTTTCCATATTGGCATCCTACTGTCTTTAACAGAAGCCTGGTGACCCCTCATTTTTATTAGATTTTCCGATTCAGCATTTCCCCAGAAACCTATTGAGGCATTTTGGAGAAAACGATATTTTAACTTATTAGAAAATATGAACCTTTTCTATGAAACTAGAGGCATTTTTCGTAGAATTTCTATTTAATCCCATATATTAGAATAGGGATAAACCATAAAAGTACACCATATAAATAAATAGATTACCGGTATGCAAAATTAAGCCTGGTGACATCTGAATTTTATCCTTTATTTTGAATGTTGAAAATTTGCTCTACCTCTCATCGAAATGCAAGAAAAATGACATTTTATTTTCAAATTGTCTGGAACCTCCTTAAAGTCAGAAAAAGTTCGGGTGTATCATTACGCCGCTATAGAGGGCACTGCACGGCGATGCCTGATGCGGTCAGATTCAAATAAAACAGAGGTCGAGTGCATTATTCCGCCGCTAAAGTGCATTGAACATGTACAATAATCCATTGAATGCGGTGGGGTTATAGGATAAACACTTGAACCAGATTCGACCCTAATTAACCCACCTTCGTGTATGAAGAATTTCCACGTTCACAATTAAAACTAAACGTAACATATAAAGGTGATGCAAAAGGTTGTCGAAGTCACATGACCTCACAGGCCATCACAAAAAAAAAATCCGTTGGTGATTGTATCTCAGCCACACTTTTATTGTAGCTGTTTATGTTGACATCTTGGATGACATGACCACATGGTTCCTGCACCAGCTTGAGCTTTATTAGATACAAATATCCAACAGAAATGAGAGAGGAAAGGACGGAGCTTGGTTTAATGTCACACTTAAGGTTATTTCACTCATACGACGACAGCTAGTTTTAGAGGTGGAGGAATCCGGAGTACCGGATAGAACCACAGCCCGTCGACCCAAGAGCAATGATATAATAGATAGAAAAAACGACTCAAACGGGTAAGATATTAGTAAAATTGAAGTTTTCATTCAGAACACATCTGTGAGGCCCGACACCGACGAAGCGCTTCATTCTCCAATATGTTAACCACCGTCACAATTAACTACAGTTACAATCATTTGTACAGAAAGCAAGCCTCGGACACAAAACGTGTCAGTAGAATTAAACGCAAAATAACAAGGGTGATGAAAAGACCTAACTGAAACTATTAGCACCAAACTTCAAGCAGGCATAACACGAATTTCTAGGCCTTATTATCCCATCTGCATATATGCCGGATGGGATCCTGCTATCACGCTGTCCGGCTGACTGTGCGGCTGGATGACGACCTAAATGCTCCTGAAGCCGAACCATTGCAGCCAGTGACTTCGAATTTGGTATACAGCATTGATGGGTAGTAAAGCACATGCCTATTGAAGATGAATACAGTTCGATGTTCTTTTTGTGGTTTCCATGGCAACATAACGAAAAATATTTATATAACGATGTTAATGATCTAGAAGCCGAAGCGTTGCAGTTAGAGACTTCAAATTCGGGGTACAGCATTGTTGGGTGGTAAAGCACAAGCCTATTAAAATTGGGCACATTTCGTTGAATTCTGTGCTTTCCATGGCAATATAACAGAAAATATCCACATAGAGACTTTAACACTCTTAGAAACCGAACCATTGCAACTAGAGACTTGGAAATTGATATACAGCATTGCTGTTTGGAAATGCACAAGACTAATAAAATAGAATATCATTTTAATAACCTTAAAGCTTTAGAAACCAAACCTTTGCAGGTAGAGACTTTAAATATGGTATACAGCATTGTTAGGTGGAAAAGTACATGCCTATTGAGATTGGGTACATTTCATGAATTTTGTGGATTCCATGGCAACATAACGGAAAGTATCTGTAAATATGATGTTAAAGCTCTTGAAACCAAATCGTTGCATCTAAAAACTTCAAGCTTCAGATATAGCATTGTTGGGTGGTAAAGCACAGGTTTATTGAAATCGTGTACATTTCGGTAATTTTTGTGGTTTCCATGGCAACATAATGGAAAATATCTTTTTTTTTAAAACTGACCTTCACGAACCATTAAATAAGTGCCTAGCGCTTATTGTCAAGTGAACAAAAGATTTACTATATTCCACAATCTGCCCATGTGTCAATCCCATCATGCAAAAATCTCCACTCTCTAGCTTCACTCTTTGTTCAGATAGATGTGCCTACTCAGAGCTCCGCATTTTCAAAGACTTGTGTGCTGATCCAAGCAGGATTACTATAGAGATATCGTCTAGATTTCAAGCTATGGACCATTGGGAAGTATCTTTACAATATATAAACGATGTCACCCATAAATTGCTGTGTTTGTGGCCAAACAAAAGCTGGGGTCAGATCTCCACACGGCTTGTCCAACATGTCGCGGCCACCTTTGTGATCAAAATGCTAAGAATGTGTGTTGTGGAAAAATGATGTCTTTCAGACGTATCTAATAAGTTGCTATATTCAGTACGTCCCGCCCCTGGTTTAGGTGCGGGAGACACCTTTACGGCTCCGTCTCCGCGGGTTAACTAGTCCGTGGATACTATCAGATCTGCATTCTTTCAATTCTGGTCGGCTTTTCGTGTCCTGATTCTTAACATGCTTTTGTTTCGAATCTTTCTACAGGTATAAAGAAGACTATATCTGTAACTGTGGTGGTGGGTTTGAGGACCAATTGTCAGGAAAATCAGTTGACGTGGTGGAAGACGTCGAGCTTCTCCCGTCTCCATAGAAGCGAGTCCCACCAACACGATGACTGGTACCGGAAACGGAATCGCCGATCCGCAGAAACTCTCAGAATACAATTCGGTATCAGATCCTAGTAGAAACGGACTTCTGGGAGCTTCTGATTCATCACCTCGTGTGTTATTTGAGGCAAACTTAACTACTGTTGTTTCTCGAGAGACTGCCTCCGGTGCGACCGATCAATTTCCAGCTAACACGAATCGAATGTGAATACTACCACCTTGACGTGACAGGACTTCCTCCACCATACCAAGTATTACGACACCGACAGTCTGATTTACATCCGTCTGTACGGGTTCCGGCGACCATGTCGGCAAATCAACCCCAGATGTCACCTAACTATGTGAGAGGGACACAACATCCGGTGTATGATGTCATTTCCAGTTTGGGGTAAGAGGCTCAGCAATCCTATGAAGTTCAAACGAATGAGTGCATTACAGGCAACGGAAGTTTTGAATGGTACAACTATCGATACTTCCGTTAGTCCGCTACTCGCTCATGGTTATGCTCGTTTGGTTGCAATTGTGACTGACATATTCGGTGTCCAACCATAAGGGTACTCGGATTCACATCTCCGCTTACCACGACCCTCCATGTCACTTCTACTTCCGTTTCCGGTTAGGGCCGCTCGCCCTAGAGGCCCAATCCCACGTCCGGCCGTATGTGCTGATCAAGGTGCTTGGATGAGACTTCCAGTTCGCCCCCAGATGCAGTGGCTACCACCTGCTACTTCCGGGTCGGTGTGCCTCCCACAGCGGGGCATAACTTCCGGTCCATCAACCTGTAGTAGGCCTAACTAATAACACCATCGCGGACATACTCGCTAGAGTTGACGGACAATCGGCGAAATTAGATGATGATAGGCGGTTGTTGATTCCGGGTGCGAGAAGACCACTTCCGGTTAACGTTCAGCAACGGCACCTGTGACGTTACCTCGTCTGTGGCTTTCTGGTTCCACTTTCGGTAAGAGACATGCGGAAGCTCGTCCTTCCGGTCCGTCAGTCTACAGCTCCAAGTCGCCTTCCTCGCCTTCCTGGGTGCAAAGAAGGACTCAAGTTGCCAAGCCAGAGCAACTCTGGGAGCAGGAAGACATCTGGCTCTGGTAAGAAACACCAAGAGTTTGGTGGAATTGGACCAAAATTGAGGCAGAGCCATGGGTCATCCCACCCTACGGTACGGACACCCTCTTTCGTTCAAAGCGGACCCTCTCTTTACAACAGCTCCTCGGTCGTCGACTCTACCTGTATGACCGGAGCATTTAACGGAATTTCGAGTTTCCATCGACAAACTAGTTCTGAAGACTGCAGCAATAGAATTACCACCGTCCGACCTTACCCCTCCCCTCTCCGGGTTCTACTCTCCAGTCTTTCTCGTTCCGAAGGACACCAAGGAGATGCTCATGGTCATACACTTGCGCAAACTCAACAGGGATTTCCTGCAGCAGCCTCTACACATTTCCGGATGGAGGCCTTCCGCTCAAATTTGTTCAACTTTGGTGCATGGGGAATGGGTGACATCGTTGGGCCTACGGAATGCGTACCTTCACATCCCTATATATCCAGCTTATCGCAAGTAGCTCAGATTCTGGTCGGCCATAGTCGATTCCAAATTCAGGTCCTTGCTTTCGGCGTATCGACGTCCCCTTGGGTCTTCACCAGGGTGTTCCAGCCGGTTGCCGTTTTCTACACAGAGGGTTGAAGTACCATTTCTACCTGGACGACTCTCTCATTCGAACATTTGCAGAGAACAGATTCATCTCGATATGGATTTTGTCTACCAGATTCTAGCATTATTGGATTATCTCCCATACAAGAACAAGTCCGACTTGGTCCCGACTCAGCAACGTGTCTTCCTAGGCGTAGCCTGCGATACCCTACTGGTTCAGACTCGTCCTCCGGAAGACCGATGGAAGAAAATAACTATACAAATATACCAACACCAGACATGAGTTTACAATCTCCACGTCTGCAGGTACTCCGCGATCAGCTCGCTAGTGCAGGTTTTTCTGAAGGAGCAAAACAAAGAATGGAGACCATCCAATTCCACGGTCTACCAATTGAAGTGGGTGGCATTCCAGCAGTGGTGTGCCACTAAACAGGTTAAGCCGATCTTCGCCTCTGTTCAGGTCATAGCTGACTTCCTGTTGTACTTATTACAGGAAATCGGTTTGGCTTCGGTGAATGTTGATGGCTATCGTTCGACAAGCTCCAGAGTTAGTGAACTTTTGTTCGGCGTTAATCCAGCAAGGGTTTCGAATTTAACGGCATTGGTCAAGTCGTTTTAGATTGAACGACAATTCTCTGTTCCTAAGTTTCCAAAGTGTGGGACTTAGCTCTCGTGCTCCTCGGTGGATCGAAGTTCCTGTTTTAATAGACAGCATTTCAATCACTCTGGAAGCATCAGCGAGGGTCTCAGAGATCCACGCTCTGAATTTTAAACCTATTAGACATAGTCCACATTGGAGCAATGTAGTTCTATCCACATTGCCTGATTTTGTGGCGAAGAATCACTCATGACACGGATTCAAGGGAGCTCTCGATTCCTGTGTTGTCTAATTTTCTGTCATCGGGCCTTGATTCTGACACTATGTGTCCAGTTCGGGCTTTGGGTGTCTATCGAAATCGTACTGATGGAATCGGCTCGTAGACGTTTATTCATAACTTTCGCCCCTCGCTGCCAACAGATTTCAAAGAACACAATCTTCCATTGGATAATCCAAAATGAATAGGCTGGCTTACCATGGAGTGTCACTGAGGCAGACCGTGCTGGTTAAGGCGTTCATGCACGAGATCGGGGCATTGGCAGCATCCTGGCCTCTATGGACCAATAGATCAGTGTCTGAAATAATGAAGGCCTGCTTCTGGCGCTCAAACAAAACGTTTGCGTCATACTTTTTCCCTGATATGACGCTGGTCAAAGATGATGTCTACTCATTGGGTCCAGTTGTGGCCACTCAACAAGTGGTCAGGGCACCGAGATGGACAAGACAGTAAGAAACAACTACATTTAATTGTCGAGTACAGTAATCCTTTCCAGACCTTCCACCAAAGAAAAAGGGGAGAACTACATGTAGGTATGTCTCCATGTCATCATAAAGTTATCAGCCATTGAGGGTGACCTCCCGCTTGGATCCGAACCTCCAGATATTACCATATCCTATCTACAATGGAATATGGGGAATACCACAGGTTTTTTCGCCCTCGCAGATCATAGGGGCAAACCAAGCGGATCTTCTGCTCATGCTACCCTTCTCATTGTATCGCTCTTCATTCCACCATTCCTTGCGGGCCATTCCATGAAGGTCAGTTTTTCAGTGTAAGAAATATGAAAAATTTATCATTATCATTTTTCACATTTTTGAAGTGATCGTAAACCCTCAAGTAAAGTTTCCTTCAAATGAAAGACCATTGCAAACAATGTCAGAAAATATTTATTGTAATTTTTTACGATTTTTTTACACAGAGTAAACTGCAAATAAAGCATGGTATTCTATGGTGGTCTGTTGCAATCATATTTAGGTACAGTGACGTCACACTGCCTTAATACATATATTTTCAAACTGTGTATGCACTTTACAATGCTTGATTCAAGCTTAAGGTGTGTATACCTTGACTTTCAACACAGACTCACTGTTCCGTGCAAGTTTCACCAAAATCCGGGAAATTAAATGCAAGATTCAAATTGACTTGACACTTATGAGTTACCGTCTCCTCTATTTTGTTGAAACATGCACATTGGAACAGTGAGTCTGTGTTGAAAGTTAAAGTATACACACCCTAAGCTTGAATCAAGCATTGAAAAGTGCATACACAGTTTGAAATATATGTATTAAGGCAGTGTGACGTCACTGGACCAAAAACGTATCTTCCCCATAATAGTGATGGTCCCACCCGCCTCCCCGCTTGGGTTTATTTTTTGAAACTAGAGAGTGGAGATTGTTGCATGATGGGAGATGATGGCGCATCGGCAGAGAGACAGATTGTGGAATATAGTAGATTTTTTGTTCACTTGACAATAAGCGCTAGGCACTTGGTACGTGAAGGTTTTTTGCTTAAAAATGTGAAAATTATAATTTTTTCATTATAACGACGTTAGCCGAACCATTGCAGCTAGAGACTTGGAATTTTTGTGGTTTTCATGGCAACATAACATAAAATATCCTTATAATCATGTTAAAGCTTTTGAAACCAAACCATTGCAGGTAGAGACTTTAAATATGGTATACAGCAACGTGGAGCAGAAAAGCACAAGCCCAATGAAGTTGTTTACATTTCAATGAAACGTAACGAAAAATATCCATATAACGTTAACAATCTAGAAACCAAACCGTTGCAGCTAGAGACTTTAAATTTGGTATACAGCATTGTTGGGTGGTAAAGCACAAGTCTATTGAAATTGGGTATATTTCATGAATGTTGTGGGTTTCATGGCAAAGTGATGGGGAAAATATCGACAATGACGTTAACAATATCTAGAATTGGAGCGATATGCAAGAGCTGGGAAAAATTGACGATGTTTGGCGACTAAATGACTCCACTGGAAAACTTCTCTTGGCACCTCACATTCAGACCCGAGAATACGGTGAATTCTCGGACGTAGCCTTAGTCTCTCAGTTGTGCTTTTATTGTAGATATTCATGTGGAGACTATGAAATATCCACACGGCCCCTAGCACCGGCTTGAGCAAAATTAGATACGCTACGGAGTAGCCATGCTAGCTCGGTGGTTGTGAGGACAGATCAGCAAAACAAATAACTTATCTGATGTTAGTGGATGAGCATGGTGGACGTCTGATGGAGTAAACCTGGTAAATACCCAGAAAAACTAACCTGTACTATCCAACGTTGTACGGCTTAAATTTTCCACCAAAACAATAAAGGGCATGTACAGAGGGCGGGCCTCAGGGATTAACAGTCCACCAGCAGAATCCTAGCATATACAGGTAATGAATTAATGAAGCACAAGCCTATTGAACTTGAGTATATTTCGATGATTTTTGTGGTTTCCATGGTAACATAACAGAACATATCCTTATAATGGTATCAATACTCTTGAAACTAAACCAATGCTGCTGTAGACTTAAAACTTGGTATTCAGCATTTTTGGGTGGAAAAGTACAAGGATATTAAAATTGAGTACATTACGATATTCCTCATCGTTTCCATGGCAACATAATGGAAAATGTCCAAAAACAATGTCAACACATTAATAGAACCCAGACCGTACAGAATTCGTATTTGGTGTAGGTACAGCATTGCACAAGCCTATCAAATTGGGTACATTGCTATGATTTTGGGCAACATAATGGAAAATGTTATGTTGTTGCAGCTATAAAATCAGAGCGACTACAGATTCTCTTCCAATCTGGTATGTGGTAACCTTGCTGCAACTTTTGGATTGCACTCATAGATGTAGGGGGCGCCATCTTGAAATTTTGTTTCCGGACGAAATCAGGGCAAGCTATATATAGCCGTATTCAGATTGATATAATAAAGTCAACTGGTTTGATTTCTGGCTAATATATATAAAAATAAACAAACAAACCTCTTTCTTGATTTCTACATCATTATATTCCGACTGCAGTTTCGAACTCAATGCTCTTTTCAAGGAATACTGTTTACAGCATAATGACAGACCGGTATATAAACAGTCAGGACACAATGGTCGCTAGACAACAGTGCCTTTGTTCTGGCATCCATTTTTGCAACCTCACCTTGACAAGCATTTCTTTCCATTTATAGCAGTAATACTAGAATATATTTGCACAAAATTTCTCGCCCATGTCGAAGTTGTATAATATGACAAGAGACTGTTTTTATTAAAACCTTGCAAAACGGCATAACACCAAAGATATGATGGATAATTCTCAAAATATAGAAATTCTGTTTTCTTCAATTCTCCATAGACATTACAAATATAAGAGCATTTTACACGCTTGATAGTAAAAACACCTTTTCTTTTCAAATAGAATTGCCCAGCCTTTGTGCTCATGGTACCTGTGGTGGAGAGAGTCCCACTGTTCAGTCACAGACAGGGTTGCAAGGTCTTCAGGCTAAAGCATACACCCAAGTTCATAGTCTTCCAAAGCCAAAGAACTGGGAAACACTGAAGGAATCAATGCACTGGGCTTGTAAATGAATGTCACCTGTAGAATCCAGATCCCAATTTTTATGCAAATACTCAAAGCCACAAACAAAAGTTTCTGCCGGTCAAGATTGTCAGAGGCAGCCTGCCACTCATTTACATTTCAAAGACATGTTTCCTGCAATAGACTGCAGTCACTGGCTTAATGCAATGACTGGTTTAACTTTAAATGCCTATCTGACGGGTATAATGAATATTCAACCCCAAAATACTTTTGGAGAATTCAAAAACAAATTTTCAATATATTTTCCATTATACTATAAATGTTAAATAATTTGATTAGTTAATATATATAAAAATGTGTTGCTTTCTTATATCTCTTCGACATGGGCGAAGCATTTCTTGGAAGTATGTTTCAATATTGCTGTGCACATGGGAGCTCAAGCTTGTATATTTTGAGTGCCTAAATGGATGCCAGCACAAAGGCCTTAACAAAAAAACGCGGACATGTTTGAAACAGTTGGTCAGAGAGATTAAAATGGATAATGCGAAGACATACAATACATAAGGAAAACAACAATCAAGGTAATGGGCCGATCACTCTTGTTAAGTATGACGTATTATCTCTCAGTTACGTGATGAATTGTGTATTCATTCATCTGCAGGACACCTGAACACTTATCCAGAAATCTAACATCGCTTATGTAACACGAAATCAATGAAATTGCCATTGTCAACGCAAAGTACATGTGTTGCAAGCTCCTATATGTAACCCGATACACCAAATTTTTAGCTTGCTCTTCCAACTGTGCCAGTCCAGGGACTGGCAATTAAGTTGATGTCATGTTACACGAGGGAGGTGACAGGCTAATTGAATTGTATAAAGATCCCCACCAGCCATTTAATTTTCATGGATGTTGGGGGCCTGCATTGCATCAAGGAATAGAACATCCTCCCCACAATGCATGCTCCATTTCTCAGGCTCATATATCATCCCTGCCTCCAATAGCGGGAGTTGACCTTTACTATGTTGCTACGATGTATAGGGGAAAACCCACGTAGGCTACGTATGGTTCAGTTTGAATCCGGCCGAACAACTCCTTCCGTGTTGCACATGAGCGAACTACTTTTCATATGCTGTCCAGATAAACAGGGAAAATAATCCCCAGATAACTCTTTTTAACGCTAGGTCAACAGACATATTATGCAGACTTGAAAAGTAATCGAAATGTTCGGCAAACATCTATTTTACTATATATGATGTCACTTCCGGCAATGTGCGCGAAAGCCCCGAATCCGGTCCAAAAATCTGACTGGTGGCTGGGGTATTATTCAACCCCCAGGGAGGTGGTTGGGAATAGAAATTAAACATTTATAAACAATGTTTCTATTTGTTACCAAATCAAACCTGTTTCAATTATGCCATTCAATCTCCGTCAGGAAGATGATACAACGTAGAAAACGGAAGTTTAAAACTAAAAGTTAGCTCCCCTAGCGGAGAGTTGTCCGCCCCTAGGAGAGCTCTCCCACCTCATTCCAGCAGGATTACTATATAGGCTCAGTCCAAGCCATACTCGCCCTCTATTCTCATTATAATTACCGAGACCTGTAGTGTTTAAGGCCGGCATAAGGGGACGGAGGGAGGGTCCATCAAATTGAAACAGGTTTGATTTGGTAACAAATAGAAACATTGTTTATAAATGTTTAATATTTGTAGCCCAAATCGTAAACCTGTTTCAATTATGCCACAGTACCAACATATGGAGGCGGGAATCTCGGCCTCGTGGTAACTCCCAAGGTAGACTAGTAATCGCTGGAACGACACAGACATGGGTATATATTCGAGACATTATTACTCATCAAGTTAACCCTGGTCTCAGACTCATAGGGCAATTGAAGGAATTGATACAGTTTTACTTATCTGAGTGTCTCCATCCATGTAACTGTGCTTGTGATGTGGTACACATTTCCACCAAGTCGCAGGAAACCCGGGCACCCTAGGCAACAAGAAGGTCCTCTTGGTAGACACTGTATGACTAGGGGGAATCTCCGTCACAGCCATTGCATACAGGGAGATCCTTGATCCAACCGTAAGTAAAGGGGAACGCGGTGCCCAAAACTTGGAAGGTACCAAGTCCACACCACTCTCAGACAGCAAGCTTCTAGAGGACAACTCACCATACTTGGAGTGATGAAATTAGATGCGTTGGAATTGCCATGCTTGCTCCCTGGGTGAGCTGCGCACTCTTCAACTCTCTGTACTTTCTTCACTACTGATGACACTAGGCCTGGAGCGGGTGTCTTGTGAGTTGAGGCACAGGTGACCCAGCTGAGACATCTAGAAGGAAGTCAGTTTCTGAAAGACACAAGCAAACCTCAGTTAAGGCAAAGTTGAACAACTCACCATAGTGTCAGGCCTTCAAAACGATGAAATGGACATCCCCGGTTGGCCATCTGACTTATTTCTTCCTTCCAGATATGATACGAATGGGAGATGAGATGAGATGATACAGCAAGTTGTCTGATTTGCTGTGGTGATCCAAAATGCCGCCCCCCCCCCCTTTTTGAAATTTTTACTGGACCACGTGTTGGGCGGCTACCAAAGGCCCAAGCGTGGTCACGCTATCTGATTGGAGTGACATATCTCTCAGATAGAAATTGGTGAACGTGGAGTTCGCCGTCCAGGCACAAGACTGGACAATGTCATGGATGGACAAGTTCTTCCATAAAGGCCATGACGTAGCAATGGCTCGGATTTCATGTGAAGAAGCAGTAGACAACAGTGGAGGGGAGTCAATGGCCAGTTGATAAGACCACTTAATGGTTTTCTTCAGCCAAGCGGCAATGGTATTTTTTGTAATGTCACGCCTTGCAGATGGGCGAAGAGACAGAAATAACAGGCGCCGAGAGCCGCGAACGGGGTCGGTACGAGTAAGGTAGTGGCGGATGGCTCGAACCGGACATAGCAGAAGATCGTCCTCGAGACCATGTACAAAGTCTGATAACGCAGGAATGGAGTACGAGCGTTGAGCACACGGACCTGACCGGACAGACTCATTTTTGGCGATAAATTCAGGAATGGGCCGAAAAGCAATGCAAGACCAATCCGCTTTCCAGGTCATAGAAGATCTCTCAAGAGCATGAAGTTCAGACACTCTGGACGCCAAAGCAAACGCCGCCAAAAAGGCCGTCTTATAAGACACAGCTTTAAAAGACGCGGATTCTAAGGGTTCAAAAGGTGGATGAATCAGAGCACACAGAACCACACCGATATCCCATTTCGGTAACAGTTGCCGAGTACGACGCGACTGTAATGCGAAGGCGCGAATTAGCGCAGAGATATTATCATTAAGGCTAATTTCAGTACCCGAAGTAAGCCGTAACACCCTAGCCAGAGCAGATCGATACCCTTCAATGGTGCTGATTTGGAACTTCTTATCACGGTGAAGGTGAAGGAGGAAGTCAGCTACTAGGGAAACAGAGGCAGTGTCGGGATCGGCATCACGTCTTCGGCACCAGGAGACGAAATAGGCCCATTTCGCCTGATAGAGCTGCGATGTGGAGGATCGGTTGGCTGAAACCATCGTCCGTGCAACCTCTGCTGAAAATCCTTGGAGTGAGAGTGCATTCTGGATAGTCTGCAGACGTGTAGGTTGAGCCACCGCGGGTTGTGATGGAGAATCCCGTGCGGTTGACATAACAGGCTGGGCCAAACTGGGAGACAACGTGGTGGAGCAGTGAGGAGCGGGACCAGAATCGGGAACCACTGTCGACGAGGCCACCACGGAACTACGAGCAGAATGATGCAGTCGTGTCGAGAAATCTTTTGAAGAACTTCCAGAATCAGGGCCATTGGTGGGTAGGCATAAGCTAGGAAGTTGTCCCAGTTGATGGACAGAGCGTCGATGGCGAAGGCTCGAGGATCCAGAATCGGGCTGACGAACAGGGCTAACTGGGCATTGTTCCTCGTCGCAAACAGATCGATCAAAGGTGACTCCCAAATGCTGCAAATTTGTCGGAACACCTCCCGATGAAGCTGCCACTCTGTCTGAAGAACGGTGTCTGGCCGGGACAAGCTGTCCGCTAAGACATTGAGACGACCGGGAACATGGCGAGCATGGATATAACAATGATGAAGGCGAGCCCAATCGTACAGATCCCATACCAGACGAAACGTTGATAGCGATCGGGTGGTACCCATCTTGTTGATGTGGGCAATGACCGTGGAGTTGTCCGTCGCGATGAGAAGAGACGAATTCGTGAGACGTTGACTCCAATGTTGAACCGCTAGGATGACAGCCTTCATCTCCAGAAGATTGATGTGAAGTTTGGCATCCAATGTTGACCATCTGCCGGACACTTCCAAGTCGTCCAGATGGGCTCCCCAGCCGGTCTCCGAAGCATCGGTGTAAAGATGGTGAACCGGAACCGGAAAACGGAATGGTACTCCCTGCATGACGTTGTGGCGAGAGAGCCACCAAATCAGATGTGGATGTAGAGACGTCAACACCGGAACCGCCGGATTTAGGTAAGGCGTCTGTAGGAAGGGAGACAGATGATACTGTAGAGGCCGTACTTGGAGTCGGCCGTAATGCGTAAGGCCCTGTGTGGAAGTAAGCAGACCCACCAGACTTTGCCACTGCTGCCGTGTCTGTGACGTTGATGACAAAAACTTTCGAACCAGCAGTTGAATTTTGTCCCAACGATCCTCCGGAGGGTACACCAGTTGTAACCGAGTATCGAATATCGCTCCAATGTAGCGGCGCACCTGAGCCGGAACTAACTCTGACTTGAGAGGATGAGGGATGAAACCTAGGTGTTGTAACACCAGTAGTGTGAACCGGACCTGGGCGTTGAGGAGAGACTCGTCCGCTGCCCACAGGAGTATGTCGTCTATATAGACCTCGATCTGAATCCCTCGTAAGTGAAGAAAGGCCATAACCGGTGTAGTGATCCGGGTAAACAACCAAGGGGCGATATTGACACCGAAAGGAAGAACCTGCCATTCGAAGCGACGATCGTTGATCACGAAGCGTAGGTAACGGCGATGACGTGGATGGATTGGAATATGAAGATACGCGTCCTGGAGATCGATTGAGGCCAACCAATCCTGGAGACGTACGCGGGCCCGAATTGATGACACAGAAGGCATCTTGAAATGAGGTGGAGTGATGAGATGAAGTTTGTTCAAAACCTTTAGGTCGATCACCATACGCATCTGGTCTGAGTCCTTCTTTGGTACCAGAAACACGTGGCTGTAAAACCCTAGGCTGTCTTCGGTCCGTGGTAATTCCCTTACTGCTCCTTTGTCGATGAGCGTGGTGACCGACGATAGCAGCGTCTGTAAGTGACCTGCGGGAACTGGCAGACGAGAGGAACGAGGCCAAGCGATGAGTTTGGGCAGAGATTGAAAGTTGAACAGGAAGCCCTCCTTTAAAACTTTTACAATCCAGGCGTCGTCGGTGATGAGCCGCCAATTCTCGTAGAAGACCTGCAGACGCCCGCCCACGACCTGATGAGTAAAAGAGCGGAAAGCAGGGAGTTGAAAATCTTCGGTTTGAACAGGAACGGGAATGTAATAGTCATTTGTTGGAATGTCCACTTCGTTTGGAAGATTTTCCACGAAAGGAACGGCGACCACGGCCTCTTGGAGGTTTGTCAATGCCTCGAAAATTACTCCGAGAAGTGCCCTCCTGCTGGTTGGTAGTGGTGGAAGACGTACGAGCTCTTCTCTGCTTACGCTCCGCGGAGCCGCCCGGACGACGAGCTACAGATGCAATCAGGCGAGATGTCCGTTCATCACGAACCGAGGGCATAACAGACTCAATAGCACTATTGAAGATGAATTTAGATGCCAATGGCTGATGAAGCAACTGATCCTTAACCAAATAAGGGACATCCGGTTTGACCACCTTAAGTAAGGACTCCCGTTGTGCTTGAACAAGTGAAACATAGGAATACAAACCAGCTTCGATGACTCGACGGTTAGCGTGAACTAGCGTGTCCAGAAAACCACGCAAGTAAGCCACACGACCCGTGGTTAAATAAGCCGACCCATCGTCTTGAATTGACGCAGGATCTAAAGCAATACGAGAAGCCGCTAACAGAAACCAATCTGCGGTAGATGAAGCCCGTTGTATTTCTTGTAACATTTCCAAATTATTCTCCATAACTTTGGAAGAGACCGATAAAGGGGCCAACTTGCCCACCTTAGAAACATGACTCAAATCCCGATCTCGTTTGGGTGGTTTGTCAGGCAACACGTTATCATGAATGTCAAAATGAAAATGAAAACGAGGTTTACACAACTTGTTGTCTTCCTCTAATTGCCGATCAAACTTCACTAAATCATCCTTCAAAGCTGGTGAAGGCGCACATCAAGGACGAGATGGAGACACTGAGGACGTAAAGGCCGAAGAAGCCGCTGATCGACCTACTCTACGTGACGGGAGAACAACAGAAGCACGCGGCATATCCGGTAGTAACGATAAAAGTGCATCCATTTTATCTGAAAAATCCATCTTAGGCGCAGGTTCCGGCTTTACTTTAGAAGAGGCGGAATCATCAGAATCACTAGAATCATCGGATGAGCTCGACGAAACCGGCATAGGCGGACGCCTGATATGACTTCGGCGTGAACTAGGCAAATCGTGGACGACCGCATGATCAAGGAATGGAGTCCGCGATGAATGAACATGGCGCTCTCTATCAGAAGGCGATACCGAAAGTCGTGGCAAACGGCGTGGAGACGCAGGAGAACGTAGAATTGAAGTACGAGAACGGCGAGCCGTAGTAGAATCACCCGGTGGACGAGAGCTACGAACCGGAGAACGAGATCGTCGTACAGGCGAACGAGAATAACGTACATGTAACTGAACTGGAGAACGAGAACGAGAACGTGAACGACGTTGCGGAGTACGTGAGCGTCGAGTAGAAGCATCGTACCGATGATGTGAATCAGCATACGCCAAAGTCGAAGACCCCAAATCAGCAATTTGGACACTCAAAGGTAGGTCCGAACGACCCACCATAGAACGAGAAACAGCTTTAGAACTGTGTTTTGATTTTACCCGCAAAGGAGAAACCGACACGATGTTTATTTCGTTTAGAGGTAACGGAGTGTGCTAAACCAACGGACAATGGAGAAGTCGAAACAATATGCGATCCCACTGCATTCTTTTGTCCGACAAGAACAATAGACGGGTCAGCCACGGTGGGTTTGGGTCGAGAAGTCTTTGTTGCACTAGACAAAGAAACCGGTTTGGCTACTCCCGACATAGCCACACCTGTACATGCTAAGCTGTCTAAAATTTGTGATTTATCTAGAACTGTTCCGCTGGGTGGAATATTTACAGAAGCGGGAGAGTTCTGATTACTAAGCTCATGAGAAACATTTACACCGATACCAACGAAATCTTCGTTAGTTTCCATGTCATTTACCAAAGCAATTTCCAACAGGCGTCTGTCGACTTCCGACAGAGACGGGTCGTCAGATGCCTGTAAAAGGTAAGCCCGCCTGGCTTGGGCATAATTCTTCCAAGCCAGCGGACCCCATAATACACATTCGGCGCAATTACTTCACCGATAACACAACTCTTTGCAAGAAAAACAAACCGAGTGGGCGTCCAAACTGGACCAGAATTGCCCACACGAATTACATGCAATAGAAATCGGAAGCTCAGACATACTAATGAAAGAGTCTCCGACAACAAATAAACAACTTCTGACAAGAAATAACACAAGTCAAAACCGATAAGGATACTGCGGGTCGTTACAACAACAACCCAGGTTGTATAAACACTTCCTTCCTGATGTGTACTGGTCGAGGTACAACAGAGAATAGAGGACGAGTATGGCTTGGACTGAGCCTATATAGTAATCCTGCTGGAATGAGGTGGGAGAGCTCTCCTAGGGGCGGACAACTCTCCGCTAGGGGAGCTAACTTTTAGTTTTAAACTTCCGTTTTCTACGTTGTATCATCTTCCTGACGGAGATTGAATGGCATAATTGAAACAGGTTTACGATTTGGGCTACAAATAGCTTCCTTAATACGCCCTGATCACATGAAGTGCCATTTGATTTCTGTAAGTGCAAACCAAACCCTTTTGCATCAGCATTTAATATTCGGTTACAAAAATCACTAATGAATATCTAGACAGACAATGACCCCTTCAGAAGTTAGAGAAGTGGGCAAAATGTTGTGAAGACTAGAAGGATACCTACGGTATATTCTATGTCCAGAATTCATTGGTTTCACAATTTCACAGGAATTTCTTTTTTCAAGGGGAAAAAGGGAACCCAATGAACATGGCAATGGGCATGTACATACCTTACTGTCTTTATAATGTTGTAGAGCATGTTCTCCATTAAACCTTCCACAGGCCACATGTGAACAACTGAGACATGCCTGTAACATAGAAATACAAACAAATCAATTAAATTTAGCTATTACAATGTAATTAGCATAACAGCAATTTGTTATATGTTTTGATTGTGAATTATAACCTCAGCCCCAGGACTGTACATGACTAAACTTACAATACTTTCAAGTTCAAACTTTACATAATCAACACAGGACATTGACGATCTTTGTATGTTGTTACACACAGATAAATAACACTGTCATTCGTGAATATTATTTTCATGCAAAAATACAATGTAATCAACTTATTAAACTTATGCAATCATTTTGAGATATGCAACCTGAATAATAAACCAAGCAAAATAATTTGAATTGAATGCTCCAAGTCTTGCAATAAGCATGTACATTAAAATACACATAAATGTTGAAAAATGTACACTTTGAAATTTCATCACAAATTAGGAAAATAATGCACATAAACATTAAGCAAAATGTTTGAAATGGCATCAAAATGACACGTTCACATACATAAACACTTTCTGTAGTACCACACAGAGCACACATCCATTTTTGTGGGTTGAGGATGGAATGGTTATCCGCAAGTTGGACAGTAGTCACGTGTTCACAGGTATCCATCCTCATATATCATCTCATTAACCAGATAGGAGATTTCATCTTCACAGCTGATAAATACACAAATATATCCATTAAACTACAAGGTAATAATGAACTGATCAATATACAATGATAATATCAGAGAACCTAGGACACTGAGATAGACGCGGGGCTGGGGGGGGGGGGGGGCGGAGACGAGAGGAATGACAAGCTTTCAATGAATGTTTACAGAAACTCTCTGATTGTCTGGGTTTTCTTCCAATTTTCATCACAAGCCAATGAATATACCGTATTCCTATTTGAAAATTTGAATTGACCAATCAAATGGTTTAAAAGTGGAAGACATCCCATGATGCAATGTTGTTCTATAAAACTTGATTGAATGAAATGGACAGATTAAAAAGTCTTCAAGTTTAGAGAGCTGTAATATCTCTTGGGGTATTATGCAGTTTACAATAATATACTTCTAGAGAAAGAGGCCGGCACTCCTGTTTATTGGGGTGTGAAAAATGGCATGAGGGTAATGGATGTGCCCAATAAGTGTCCAATGTGCAAGCTTTCAAAATGTATAGCTTAGGCATGTTAGGGGGTGAAGAGAGGCTTTGTTCGGGAGATATGTAAATATAACATGAATTGGAATGTCACCCCATCCCTTATATCCCAAGCTTTCCTAAAGGCAATTTATTGGATAGACCCTCCTCTCCGACATCTACCATGCGTTATTCCCAGGAGTTTGTAAAGTTTGAGCATGTGAGCTGTTTATCTATTAGCCACAACTGTTCCTATCAATATTACTGCATTTGATAGTCACACATGACATGAGTGCATCTTTGTCAAGTAAAACCTGTACTGCGTAAAACATCATTCTGTTACTCCTAGGTACTGGGTATTTGTGAAAGACCAGGCTTGTCAGTAGTGTTTTGAAGACTGATAAACCATTTTGACAGTGACCCACACTTTACCATGCACCACACTCACCATGTTCTTTGTTAATTGTGGTGCTAGGAATGTGTACTTGGAACAAAATAAACAACATGGTGGCAGCAGATGCTAAAGCAAGAGTCACTCCAAAAGGCTCATGTACACCTGATCATTCAGTGTTACCTTTAATAAAAGCGACAAGGTTGGAGGAGAAGAAGTTATATTCCAGAAAATAACCAGTATTAGCATCAGAATGACATTTTATTTGGTACAGGTATCCGTGCAAGTCACCTTGGCTTCATAACAAGGACTGGACTCTGTAATAAGTAAATTTCATCCTGGACAGCAGCTGCACATTACTGGACTCTGTAATAAGTAAATTTTATGCTGGACAGCAGCTGCACATTACTGGACTCTGTAATAAGTAAATTTTATGCTGGACAGCAGCTGCACATTACTGGACTCTGTAATAAGTAAATTTCATCCTGGACAGCAGCTGCACATTACTGGACTCTGTAATAAGTAAATTTTATGCTGGACAGCAGCTGCACATTACTGGACTCTGTAATAAGTAAATTTCATCCTGGACAGCAGCTGCACATTACTGGACTCTGTAATAAGTAAATTTTATGCTGGACAGCAGCTGCACATTACTGGACTCTGTAATAAGTAAATTTTATGCTGGACAGCAGCTGCACATTACTGGACTCTGTAATAAGTAAATTTTATGCTGGACAGCAGCTGCACATTACTGGACTCTGTAATAAGTAAATTTCATCTGGACAGCAGCTGCACATTACTGGACTCTGTAATAAGTAAATTTATGCTGGACAGCAGCTGCACATTACTGGACTCTGTAATAAGTAAATTTTATGCTGGACAGCAGCTGCACATTACTGGACTCTGTAATAAGTAAATTTTATGCTGGACAGCAGCTGCACATTACTGGACTCTGTAATAAGTAAATTTTATGCTGGACAGCAGCTGCACATTACTGGACTCTGTAATAAGTAAATTTTATCCTGGACAGCAGCTGCACATTACTGGACTCTGTAATAAGTAAATTTTATGCTGGACAGCAGCTGCACATTACTGGACTCTGTAATAAGTAAATTTTATGCTGGACAGCAGCTGCACATTACTGGACTCTGTAATAAGTAAATTTCATCCTGGACAGCAGCTGCACATTAGTGGACTCTGTAATAAGTAAATTTTATGCTGGACAGCAGCTGCACATTACTGGACTCTGTAATAAGTAAATTTCATCCTGGACAGCAGCTGCACATTACTGGACTCTGTAATAAGTAAATTTTATGCTGGACAGCAGCTGCACATTACTGGACTCTGTAATAAGTAAAGCCTAGTAAACGACCCTCTCTCAAGAAATCCTGGCAATGCCCATACATTAAACATTGAAGTGAAATAAAACAGACTCATCTGTGGGCATTGCAATGTCACTTCACATGTTTCATCTCAATTTGGTTGGCAGCCCAGTTTGTGAATGTGATACTGTCAGGGAGAAACATCTTTCTTCACTTAACAAACTTCTCTACACAATGGGTTATCATGGTCCATACTAATGAGTTCATATTCATTCAACAGTTCAGGATAGAATATTCTTTGTACACTTCTAGCTCATGCACAGAGTGCAACTCTGAGCAGACCAGTGTGGACCACATGTAAATGCAATATCTCCCAACTTACTCTCAACACAGAGCCTTGTGGTGGTATGACTGGTGGTAAGATAGTTGGACTGTCTGCTGGTGGTTTTGGGGCTTTGGCGGCCATTTTCCATGTTTTTGCCTTTCCTTTCCCATTAGGTTATTTCCCTTTCCCAGGTTAAGCGATTGGAATTTCTTTCAAAAGTCTTCCAGCTGAGACTTTTGTGAAGCAACCTTCATCCAGCTTGATAAATTTTGATAGACATTGTGATATCTTAAAACAGTTAAAATATAGGAAAAAGTTAAATACTATTTATATGATTTTATTCATGAATATGCTTGAAACCAGGGCTATTCCCTATGTTTCCTGGGTTATCAAATTGAGTATAATGGGTGTCTACAGCTAACAATACACATTATTCAAAAAAGTTAATTACTTTGATTTACCACACGCGGACATCCTTGACACTATTTTGATGAAGAATTATATACATTTTTTTGTCAATTTTGGTGCACCAAATCTCAAAACTGACCACCACAAAGACCTTTTTAAATAAGAAATACGAGACCTTTATAATGTGTAGTTAGCATTTATATTTCAAAGTTTTGTTTTCCAGCAAACAATATTGACAATATAACAGGACATTTGCATAATATAAAAAGTTTCAGAGTTAATAAAGCTACTTCTGAATTGAATAGTTCAACTATACCTTCTACCTGGGTTACATGAAGGTCCAATACCTGGGTTACATGAAGGTCCAATATTTATTATTCAAGATGTTATTTGAAGATTTAATTTCCAAAACTTACATATGGTGCAATTAAAATTAATAAGATTGAAAAAAATAAATAAAAAGATTTTGTAAGAAAATGTTGTTTAAAAGCAGCCATAATATATACCACCATAAGACATCAAAAAAGTACACACAAAGTTTGAGATCTCTAATGTTAGTTGGGAGATACCGGTAATACATTTATTTCAAAACTGATCTATTTACATGTGGTCACCACTGGTCATCTGCACAAGTTCAGGTAATCCCCAAATCCTTGCAGAGGGTGTACCTGGACCTTTTTGGTGACTCGGATGAGTTCTCGAGTCGTCGTATCTATTTACGCAATCTCGTACATTTCATTCCCAGCGGATGTTTTGAATTAGCACTCTGGTATCTGAAGCCTGCGGTTTTTGCTTTGACACCCAATGTCGATTTCAATGGTAGTCTGGCTGGCGATGTAATTCAAACCAGTCAAAACTCAAACCTAGCTGCGCATTGGCCTGGTGAGCTGCTTCAGCGTGCTTACTGATTGGTTCGGTTAAGTGGAAACCCCTAGAGCGATTTATATCCAGAACTGCTATCGGTAACTAACCAAGCTAATGTATCGATCGTAACCTGTCGATTGATACACTGGCTCGCGAGGATGCCACTGGTTGGTTTTTCCCCCAACCTGACGGGTGCCAACATGGAATGCTAGCTTCTCCTTAACCCGTCTCAGTTTAATGTAACTCGACAGGAAAACTATGCTGGTGTGATAATTCATCTAGTAATATGCTCAACACCATTGTGGTCATTTTGATAAACGCGCAAGACAATTCTCTCATTTTATCAAAATTTTCAAAAAAAGACATAATTTGGTTTCCCCCCCCAAAAAATCCCAAAAATTACCTCCAACTACACCTTACTAAATACAGGCTACCATTATAATGAGAAATATAATGGTCAGAGACAGAAGCAGGTCTTATTTCGACTCTTGAATAACCTAAGACGATGTCGATTGGTTGAAAACCACGACTGCTATCTTGGATTTCAAATTCATGTGATCATAATGCGTGATGTGTACATTAACGAGCCATATAAAATTTTTGTATTCACTGATCAGTTTGGCAACCATGTTGGTTCAACCTAGTTTTCAAAAAAAAAAGTGGATTTTCAAAATCTTTGAATCTTAGTAACGTACTGGCAACAGTAATGGATAGTGATGGCGAAAATGGTTGTATCAGGGATTCATAGAAGTCCAAAATTTTGCCAGCGGACACTGAAACTTCATTATTTTTTTTACCTCAATTGAGTTTTTATCAGTTTTTGCCACCGGCGTCCTGATTGAGTATCTTTGTGTTTTTGCCGCCACCATATGTAATGGTTCTGAGAAAGAGTTTAAAGCTTAGAATAAAGTAATATAACATCAAATTTGACATAATCATTGAATTGTCTTAATTTATTTGAACAAGAATAGAATATTTCATCACCACAAAGTCAGCCTCCTAGGGGTGCAGTCTATCGGAGATGGCTCAATTCCCATCTCCCACCGACAACTCCACCCCAATTACTAGCATTGTTTCAGTTATGAAAATATTTTTGTCAATATAAATAATCCATATCCTTCCTAATTTGGAATGAACGAGATCTGAATTGCGATATTCAGTCCCAATCAGGGGTTTTCCCTAAAACGTTGAACAGGCCTCGAAATAAGACAGCACGGGGTGATCAAAAAATTGATCCCCCAATTTTTGGTCTAGGTGATAGATTTTTTTATCTCCTAGTAGTTCAACCAGGTAACCAATCGATCACCTGAATCGATCACCTAAAACTAGAGATTTCATGTTGTATGAATGGATTGGTTTTTCTTAAAGGAGTACTTACCTTATTTTATATAAGTTCCTATTACAAAGGCTAGACTCTCAAAGGAATATAACCAACTATTTTACTGTCGCTGAGGGCGATAACCTATTACTTTTATTACAATTTGTGAAGCCATGTTTCTGCCTTGAGGTCGACGTGGGCGCCGCCATGTTGCCTGTGGGATGACGTGACTGATGACGTCAGAATTCAGGACAACGTCACGGCTAACGCTTCATCCAGGGATGTTCATACTACGGGCATTTGAATTACTCTGGGTCCGAGTTTTAATTTGAGAAAAAATTGGCGCGGCAAATCCCACGGGGGCAATTCCTAAAAAAAAATTGGTTTAGATTATCTCCGTCAACTGAAGAATTTCTTCACCAAGTTTCTCAACTGAAACTAGACTGGATGAGTCTCTATTTCATATGTACTATTTAATAATAATAAAATGATCTTTAATAAATATATACGTTTGATAAATAAATAAATAGAATGAAAAAAAAAATAGGCAGAGTTACTTCCTCTTGTTTTCCGTATAAAACACATTACAAAACAGGGGCTGGATCCAGTCTAAACTGAGACCTACCCGATTCAGTTTGGACAAAATTTGAAGCTGAGCGGTAAACTAAAAGAGCGTCCCATGCAATTGTCCAGTGATTTGAGTTGAACCACGATGCTTCTAAGTTTGTAAATATTTTCATGATTACACTTGAACTACTAAAATCAACTAGAACGTCAGTGAATTTACTGGGTTCCTTCTTGTGCAAATTATCGGCATGACCAACCTTAAATCTCCATGACGTTGTGACGTTTTTAGATGAGTATACACTCACTTCCGCTCATCTAAAAACGTCACGCAGTTGTGCAATGGCGGCGCCCAGTGCACGCCGTGGTGAGCAACAAAATATTCAATATTTCTTTTATTTCGCATTCTATCGACATAAGTGTTATATAATAAGGGTTGGAATACGATTGCTGATAAATATAGTCACACTCAAAAATAAGGTAAGTACTCCTTCAAGTGGAATTGTCCAAAATGACTCCATGTGCATGACCATTTACTAAATTCATTTCAGAAAATATATCCAAGATACAACTTGACATTTTAAGAACGTGTTTTACTCATTCCTGACTGTCTCTTAACCCTAGTGCTGTCGACGTCCGAGTGCCAGGCTGTCAAGCAGCTGTGTTGAACCTTTCAAAATGGGTTCAAAAACGGTGACTGTCAAGTCGTTGGAATTGATAAATAAAATGAAATAATAGATGGTATTTGATGCACGATACATTAATTTGAAACCCTGAACATACATTCGGAACATATTTGGCATTTTACAGCTTTAGAAATATTTAGGAAACGCAAATTTGGCAAAAATATTGTACCGTGTAACTCACGTAAGAAATTTTATCACTTTCAGATTACTACCGATAGACGATCTGTTTTGCTTCATTCCGACTAAATAACTCATCTAAAATCTTATAGATGTCACGCTATGTATTCCTGATTACACTAAGGATAAAGAATACTGAAAATTTATTAAACATTCTGTAAAAATCTTGTTGTTTACGTGACGCGTTGTTTCGGTGAACGAAGCCAAACGCCATTGTGATTCTGTCGAATTCGACCACGGAGCATGCGTACTCAAGCGATATTCTATGGTTGACCAAGCAGTAAGTCGGGTTACGTCAGGTGATCAGGTTTTCGCGGGGTTGAATGAAAAGAATTTAAACACATGACCATTTTACCCAATAATATCGACGCATTTCTAATACGTCACCTAAATGCTTGTGTAAATGGAAACACGAGTTGTTGCCCTTCAATTTGAACATGAAGAATGTCTTCCTGGATTTCGTTGTGGAAGATTGTAAACGATCTTGTAAACAAGGTGTGTTTTTACCCGTTTTAACGAACTTTACTGAATAAATGACGCTCTGTTTTACATTTCTAGACGAGTCGGGTGCAAGCGTACGTCTAAAAATGTTTTTAAACGGAGTTGTTGGTCGAATTGCGAGTTTTAGCATTCATCGGAATTGAGTTTATAGTTGAGAAATTGAATATTTTCTGTGTTAGACGCATACACTTCAGTTTTTTTACAGTCCGAATTGAGTTTCCTGGTGAATTTTGCCACCAAATACCGGTGGCAAAAACCGACGTGTATGAAACCCTGTGTATGTAGGTTATTCATTAATGAATGGCTTGCGAAATCGAGAATTGCACTGATTCACCCACACGGACCTCATTATAAATTATAGGGCAACTAGAACGGACACAACATCCTCTCTCAGGGTGCTTTGTGCTACGCTCCATTTACCCCTGTAGGGGTCTGATCATTTTTTGCAGGATTCCTGCAGAAACCAAGAACTGTTCTATCTATAACTGTTTTACTGATCGCAAAATTTTCAACTCCCGACCTGGGTAACAGCGGGTGGATTTGCGCCCATAAAAAACAATAATACCTACCGCTTTGTGCTCGTTTGGATAGAATACATATTTGCCTACTTCCCTGGCCATTTATTCTCTCTGTCCAGCTCCTTTCATTTCCATAAGCGGCAAAAGAAAAAAGTATCATCGCGGACGAACTTCCAAACACGAAATCCAGCACCATTTTGAAATGTCACTATGGTGGCACGAGACTAATTTGTAAATTCGGGATTGTAGACTAAGACAGGAAGGTCGGAAACGGCTCATTCATTAGCCTGTCACATTATGTGCATTCATGTGAGAGAATCAGGGTCACGTGACAGTGTTCTAAAATGGCGCTGGAAATGCCGTTTATGGACAGAGAGAATGAATGGCCAGGGAAGTAGGCAAATATGTATTCTATCCAAACCAGTACAAAGCAGTAGGTATTATTGTTTTTTATGAGCGCAAATCCACCCGCTGTTACCCAGGTCGGGAGGTGAAAATTTTGCGATAGGAAATTTCGGTTCAACGGCTGAACCCTACATAATCAATATCACAAAATTAAATGTCAGTAGGGTTCAGCTTGTTGAACTACAGGGGACTGTGTCGGGTGTAGGACAAAACCCCAGCGGACAAAACCCCAGTGGACAAAACCCCAGCGGACAAAACCCCAGTGGACAAAACCCCAGTCGGAGAAAACCCCAGTCGGACAAACAAAATTATATTAGCCATACAACAGCATTAAGAGCTTTTATCTATATTTTTTTTAATTAAATTAAGGTCAATATTTACATGTTATGGTCAATATTTACACACAAAAATGCGACATTTCACATTGAGTTTTCTTTCTAGCTAGTAAGTCTATCTAATACTAGTCTGATATTATGTCCAAGGCCTCTCATGGTTTCTTCCAATGTCTTACGACCGCTGTCCAAGTCAATGCACAGATTGTAGGTCTTTTGTAGCTCGCTGCACTCGCTTTTTCAACCTCTGTTCAACCGCATCATTTGCCAAATGTGTAGAAGCGATGCAGGCATCCTTCCTTATGTTTTCGATGGCAGCCCACACGGTTGGATGGGAACACCCTACCAACTGCTTGAAGGAACGGTTCCAGCTCTCGCATAAATTGTTGGTGCGGGCTTCATTCTCTATGGTAGCCGTGTGGACGTTCCATTTCTCACGGATGACATACATTTGTTCGAACGGAGCTGGTGCAGTATCGAAAGTCCCGTCCATGTACCAGGTATCGGAATGGGCTAAATGACGCAGGCCATCTTCTGTCGCAAACAGAATTGTGCGATTGCGAGCTTAAATTCCGTTGTCATAGATTAGGAAAGGTCGGGGATCTGTTCCACCGGTCGTCTTCCAGTCCCCGGAAATGACCAAGTCTTCTAAGGCTGATGGTGCCGGCGGTCGTGTAGCTTGTCTTTTTCGGCGGATACTTCTTTTGACGCTGTCTAACTGATCAAGAGCCTGTCTTCCCCCAGCACTCATCCCATTCATGTGATCAATCAGAACCTGGCTGGTACTTGCTCTGTTGGCGGCTGAATTGGCCAGGAGGGTCTGTCGGAGACGAGCAGCTTCGAGATCAAAACCACTTGGTGCATGACAATGATCAGCGGATGAAATCATGGTTCTGATTTCCAAGTCAGTGGTGACTTTTCCCTGGCATGAGAGTGATGCTTTTTTAGAACATTCCCATCGTATAGTCTTTGAACTGGTAGCCTCATTGGACGTGTTTTTATGTTTATGATTGGACGTGTTTTTATGTTCGTCCCGTAGATTAGTTCTCTTTTAGTGTTGTGATGTTTTTCCAGTCTTTTATTTTTCACGTTTGTCTTTTAGTTTGTGTAGCATTATCAGTGTCAGAGATACAAGAGATAGGAATGTCGTGTTCTTGGAATAATCGTTCTATCGTGTAACCGAGTGGTGCGGAGTCTTTTTCTCATTTCGTTTTTAGGTATTCGTTTTTTCGGTTTTTGGGCCAAAAATTTTGTGGCATGGGTGGTTTTCGCCCTTGGCTATTGTTTTCCCTGCATATTTCATTGACAGCTCTTCTCGTCTTAAATGTAAGGGTTTTTCATTAGTTTCTATTTGTAGACTAGAAGACTCCATAGAGGAGTTCCTTTGAACGCCCCGATGGCTATTTTTAAGGCCGAATACTGAATGCTGTCTATTCTTTTTAACTGGGTCTTGCATGCTGATTGGTAGGCGATTGAACCATAGTCTATTTTGGATCTGATGAGTGTTTGATATAATTTGATTAAGCTATGTTTATTGGCCCCCCAGTTGGTACCCGATATGCACCTCATAAGGTTCAGGTCTTTGTTACACCGAATAATTAATTGGTCGATGTGGTCTTTCCAAGTGAGTTTTCGGTCGAAGATCATACCTAGGACTAGGTATTTGACACTATTCTTAAACTCGATTTTCTGGCCTCCTAGTGATAGCGTGATGTCTGTGTTTTGTTTATTTGAGAATAGCACACCGGTAGTTTTGACAGCTGAAAATTTGAATCCCCATTTATCGGCCCAGTCGCTAACTGTATTTAGTACCTTTTGCATTATACTTGTTAATTTTTTTATCGAGCCAGCAGATTTCCCACATGGCAGCATCGTCAGCAAAAAGTGATTGTTCAATTTCAGGATGTTTTGTGTCAATTTCGTTGGCCAGGCCATTAATCAGGATGTTAAAAAGGGTGGGGCTTATTACGCTGCCCTGTGGGGTGCCGTTATCTAGCTGGTGGTCCATGGATATGGTGTTACCAATACGAACTTTGAAGTTTCGGTCATGAAGAAAAATTTTTATCCAGTGTTGTATCCTGCCCTTAATTCCTAGGTTGTTTAATTGGGTGATAATCCCGTCCTGCCATACAAGGTCAAATGCCTTTTCTATATCCAAGATAGAGGCCTAATGTATATTGGTGTTTGGCATTACCCTTTTTGATTGAGTGTTGGAGTCTGGCTATGTGGTCTAAAGTACTTCTTTTTTTCCGAAAGCCGCTTTGTGTTTTGTTTAACAGGTTGTTGCTTTCCAGGTGATATTCAAGTCTATTTTTGACCATGGTTTCCATAATTTTGCATAAATTTGACGTCAGTGAGATCGGCCTATATGACTTACTATCTGATGGGTCTTTACCAGGTTTTGGTATTGGGATAACAATAGATGATTTCCATTTGTTCGGGAGTTGTTTGGTCTTCCAGCTCACATTAATTAGTTTTAGAATTAGTTCCTGAGTGTTGTTTGGTAGGTGCTTTAGGATTGTATACCCTAGTTTGTCTTCGCCGGGTGAACTTTCTTTTTTAGAGTGTAAAGCTTTTCTGTATTCATTGATATTAAAGTCTCCGTTAAGGTAGTTTTCTATATAATCATTTGTGTCATTTTCCAGGATCGTTTCTTGTTTGCTTTTTCTGAATTCTGGTTTCAGGTTGCTATCGCTACTGATTGATGCGAATGATTCAGCAAGATATTCTGCCTTTTCGAGATTAGTTCTCTTTGTTTTGTTTAGTACAGGTATTGTGTTAGTTGCTTTCCCTTGAATGCTTTTTATTTTATTCCATACTTTCTTTGAGTTAGTTTTCGTATCTATAGTGTTGCAAAAATCTTCCCAGCATCTTGATTTAGCTTCTTTGACGCTTTTTTCTGCTATTCTTTTCAGTTCCTTATATCTTTCATGATCACTCTGGAGCGGACTTTTTTAGAATTTTCTTAATGCTTTTTTCTTTCCTGCGATGTTCTTTCCACACTCTTGGTTCCACCAAGGCACTGAATTTTTGTTGGGCCGCTTATTCGTAACTGGAATATGTCTTTGTGCTATGTTTAGAAGTTTGCTGGTTATATTTTCATTGAAAGTCTCTATATCATTACTAAGTATATCGTCATGAATTAGACTTTGGCAATCGTTTTGGAAGCTTTCCCAGTCTGCCTTGGAGTATTGGAAGCGTGGGAGAGGGTCTGTCTTTTCAAAATCTGGTTTCATGCTAAATTTAGTTAGGATTGGAAAGTGGTCGCTGTCTAGTGTATCTGGTAAAACTTCCCATTCTGATTTAACTGCTAGTTCGGGAGAGACTATTGTTAGGTCAATTGCAGTGAGTTTACCGGTTCGCATATCTATTCTCGTCCCTTCTCCTGAGTTCAGGAATACGAGGTTATTATCATCTAACCATTGTTCTACTGATTTACCCCTGTCATCTGACGTGGTGCAGGTTTCGTCCCAGATTGGATTATGGCTATTATAATCTCCGCAGATTATAATTGGCGAGTCATATTTTTGGGTGATTTTGTTAAGTTCTTTTTGTGATATGGGGAGTACAGGTTCACTATATTTATAGGTTTATTATTTTGGAACACCCGTATAGCTTGCCATTCGAGGTCTTCACTTTCTGGGCTCTTGTCTAATTCTAGCTGTACGAGTTCTTCCTTAACTAGTGTGAGGTTGCCTCCCTTTGGGCCATTCAGTCTGTCTTGTCTATACGGCGTATATCCCTTTATTGCAAATTTATTTTTTTCTGGCTTAAGAAATGTTTCTTGTATACATAAGATGTCAGGGCTTATTTCATTTACTAAGATTTTGAGATTGTCTCTGTGTTTTGCAATGCCATTTGCATTCCATTGTAGTATTGATAATTTATTTATATTGAAGTTTATAGATTGTTTGAGTCCTTTGGGTATAAGTTTAAAGGTAGTGCATACGTAACATTTATACCGAGATATTATGGGTATTGGGTGTTCTGAGAGGTGTGGAAGTTTCCTTTTTATATTTAGGGTGCAGTCCCCAATCTATAATTTCTTCATATTTGAAATTCCAGTTAAAGAAATCTTGGCCTATTTTAGCTATGATTATGGTTTTTTCTTTTTTATTTAGCTTGGGCTGATTGGAGTCGTTAACTGAGTTTATCGCTAACGTTATGAAACCTAGAAGGTCAAGTTTACTCATTGAAATTCTTTCAGTTTCCATCTCATTGTCTTCTATTTCTATTGTTTCTTCGGGTTTGGCTGGGACAGGTGTAGCTATTGTTTCACTCACGTTTGTTCTCCTATGTGCCATGGTTAGACTTATCTTTTGGTTGAGTTTGGTTTCTTTTACTGCCTGTGAGTATGAAATGCCTTTGTTTGCTTTTACGAACTCCACTGTGCGGGCAGTTTTGTAAGCCGGGCAGCCCTTATATCCTGCGGAGTGATTTGCTTTACAATTGGCACAGGTAATTTTGGGTTCGGTACAGAGATCATAGGTGTGATTTCCTGCGCATTTGGGACAAACAATTTGCGATTTACAGAAATTTTGAAGATGTCCAAACTTTTGACATTGAAAACAACGCTTAGGGGTATCATAAAAAGGTTTCACTGTAATATTGTGTACCCAGAGCCGAATAGTTTCTGGAAGTTTTGTTCCTTTGAATACTAACATAACACTAATGGTATCGTTCTTATTTTTCTGTAATCTTTGATCCGAAAGTTTTTGCTTGATATCCTCTAGCTTGATGTTCAGGTCAATTCCATAAATTACTCCTTTGCATTGCTCTCTACGCTGTTTGAATTGTTTCACCGAGACAGGTTTATCTGCTAGTAGGTCTAAACGTAGTAATTTGTCGAACTGAGTTTGTGATTTGCAGTGGACTTTCAGATCACCACCCGGGAGTTCAAAGACTTGTTGTACGTCACCAGCACATTTTTTGAGATCGTTTGCTACCTTGGCCTTTGGGAATTTACATGCTCTCAGTTGAGTTAAACTATGAATGATGGCGATAAAATTTGCTAGACTCCTTGGGGATTTGGGACAGGGTGCGTGTTTTTTGTGAGGTGGTGTTTGATCAGCGTTGATTTCTGAGAGTTTCCTTTTAGGAGTTTTTACGGTGGATTGAGAGGCTTCCATTGTTTTATTTGTTTTTGTTTAGATCAGGACTAGTTGTTATTTGGTAAGGGGTGACTTTAGTGATAGAAAACATTAGTTTAGGTGCAAAAAATGAATTCAAAACTTAGCTCTGGCTGGCTGGTTTCTCCCGCTGTTTGTTGTTGTAGTTTAGGTAATCCTGTAACGCCCGGGGAACAAAGACCGCAGAGGAACACAAAGGCTGGGAAAGCTGGGCTGGTTTGGCAGAACACAAAAACACGTCCGTTCACTCTTGAGCGCTGAACTGAACTGGATCGAGTTCTGAATGACACATCGATTGAAATTGTAGTTTAAGGGCCGCTTCCCATACGGATTTCGCGGCCCATCAACTCAATGTTTTATTTAAATTTCACGGTACATTTCTTAGTTAATTTAAGATCTTTTGCAGCGCTAGATATTAAAATAAATAATTAAATAATGAATAACAATAACAATGAGGAAATATAAATACTAGTAGAGAAGAGTCGCTATGTACAAGTCGTTAAGTCTGTTATTGGTTTTTATACTGGAAAATATTTGTTATAATCGCGTGGATGATTCCTTTGTCTCGGTACCCCATAGTACGCACAAGGCCGTCCAGAAAAAACTGGGAGAACCAGGGCGTCTTCAGGATTCTTCGAGGCGACTTCCCCAACGACGCCCTTGGGAACAGGGTGGGTCCTTCCAGAAATCTGTGCCTGTAACAATTGCTTGGAGTGTGTAGTGGGGTACAGAACGGCAGGTCTACGTCCTATATTGCGTGAAAGTCAAAGGATCATATTCTGTATTGAGGCATCAGTTCGGTAACATCTAAGGGGTAGCGTGTCCGGTGTGGTCTAGGCTCGAGTATTCTGATTCTGGGTGTTCTTGCTATGCGGCGTTGTCACTCAAGGCGCTGTTGGTATTTTTCTAATCGTCATCCGTCTTCTGTTTCAGGTCTTGTCCAACTCGTCTGTGGTCTTCGGTGTGCCTGTATCATATGAAATAGAAGGCTTGTAGTCATTCTTGTTTTCTATTGTTTTTCGATGCAATAATTTGATATATCTTCCTCCCAACAACAGGCACGCCCCGACCGTCAGTCACATAATATGAATAGCAATATATAATTAAGTGAGTAAATAGATAAACAAATGAATAAATAACTAAACATTTCGATAGATTCAGTACTAGGTGAATACACAAATAAACAGCTCTGTATTATTTCTGTATGCATTATCGTTTGATGGCCATAAAGAATTTATAGGACAATGAGATAGACGGCCCTCAGTATCAAGGTAACTCCGCCATCACCATTTCCTATATTTTATGCCGAATACTGCTCGCTATATGCGATTTGGCCGTGCTATTGTTGTCATGAATTCAATTAGATTTGGCCATTGTTTGTTTTGTATGACAGTGGAACAGACGGCCCTCAGTATCAAGGTAACTCCGTTGTTGCCATGCCTATTTTATTTCTAAATGTGTCTGTGACATTTTGGCCGGATGTTATGTATGGATAGTTCATTATGACACATCAACATTTGATCTCTGTTTTATAGGCAAACTGTAGCTATGAGTAAATCTTGTCATAAGCACTGAAAAGTACTCAAACCCAAACAAAAACAATAACAGACAGACATCAAAGACTATCAAGAATCAGTAAATAATAATCCTCACTTTAAGGTTTTAAATCCATTTAATCCTAATTAGTCATCATAGATAGAGCAGTCCGCTAATTCTCTACTGAGAAGGTGATTAGTGGACATTAGGGGGAAAAATGATTATCATTGGGGATTAATGAAAAAAAAATACTCAGAATTAAAAGCATATTTAGAAAATAAAAAAATAAAAAAATGAGTTGGCTGGGGTTTTGTCCACTTTTCCTGTTCTGGGGATTTTTCTGCTGGGGTTTTGTCCACTGGGGCTTTGTCCGCTGGGGTTTTGTCCGTTGGTGTTTTGTCCGCTCGGGTTTTGTCCGTATCCCGACTGTGTCAGACTCAGTACTTGAAGCCAAGTTGACAAGGCTTCGTTCGATTTGTTGTTTTTGTTGTTGTCGTTGTTGTTGTTGTCGTTCGAGGAACGAACGAAGCATGTCAACTTGGCTACCGTACTTCAGCCTAATGCGGGGGGAGCGGGAAGGCAGCCAGCAGCTGAGTCGACGACAGTTTCTATGTTGTACCCTCGCCTATCAAATCTAAATACGACCGTGTGAATATTATTTCAGATTGTTGATAGCTCATTCAATGTGTCTAGCTTATTCGTGCGTTTTTCTCACCAAGCACCTGGAGAGCGCCATTTTGAAATATACCTGACATTCGTACAGCCCAGCTACCAATCCTGTCAATATTGAAATGGGCAGTGCATAATAAAACTTCAAACAGCTTCAGATTTGTTGGACTACATCAGCCAGGACTAACCTCACATGGTTACATCGCAGCACTTTCAGGATAGTAGTTCGTCCAATTGTAGAATTGTATAAATGTTCACTTCACAGCACGATAGTTGAGCTATAAATGTTGAGTGGTTCCAATTGATTGTATATTAATATGTACTCCTATACGGAGGTGCTCCTATATAGAGGAGGGATTTACCTACTGAACTGAACTATAGCAAGACTTACCTCCCTTTGATTCATTTTATGCTTTTTAAAGTCTTTAACTAGTGCACAAGCGTCCAACTACACCTCTTGGAAGGCAAGTTTTTCGATTTCCTTCTCTAAAATAACTCGATCCGAATCCCCCACACAGCGAGGTCAATTCGGACAAACTTTTGCCGTAATTAGCGCAGTTAATAATTCTCTGTTATAAACGAAAATTTGCATGTCTCATTTGCTGTACCTCATTTAACATCTTTGCGAGATATGTTCATTATGGTTATTAACAGTTCTAGGTAAAAAAAATCATCCTGAAAATCAATTCCGTTTACTTGAAATAACTTGCACGTCCCAACATGGCATGGATAATTCTTTGAAACTCGTAAGGATACAGGGCAGTTATGACCCCTAAAAGCAGGAAAGGTTTTCCTCAAATGTTGCGAAAGAGATGTCTGAGGAAAGGGGTGTCTGACGGACGTAGACTCCTCAGTTTGTGTGCGTTTCTTGGAACAAAGTTCCGTTCTGGGAATGTTTCATTAGGATGTTACGTCGCATTATTGCGGCAATAATCATACAACCATGAAACAATGTTTCTCCACAACGTTGGCACAACGTTAAATTAAAACGTTGTAGAAAGATTATGTCAATGTTTCGCAAGAAAGTTAGTTCATTATGTTTGGGCGACCAGCATCCAACTCCAGACATATACCTTGATACAACGTTGCATCACATATATAGCTGCACAAATTTGAAGTAAGGGAAGCAAAGTAAAACGGATGGGATTACTTTATAAGGATATGGTTGCGATGGTTCACAACCAGTGTAACCGACAACATATTTGGAAATAGGAGGTAAACTAAACAAAAAAGCCCCATTAATAATTTCCTTCGTGTTACACCACGAACTAAACGGACATTTGATCTTTTGTGTAAGGGGGATGTTTTAACATGCAAATTATATCTCATTTACCTGTATAAAATCAAAGGTTTAGGTTCTCCCTGCGGTATGTGAATGCTTCTCTTGAAAATGTAGTCGATAACATGTCTCAGGATGACATTGAGAACTCAAGAGTTTAACCACCAATATTTGGATGACTATTACTAACCCTATAAAACAGATGTGTTGCTATTGGTCAATATAGTTGAGTAAAACACCACCCAGTGTGCATCCGGAGGATTCTAAGGTTCTGTGTTCACCACATAGACAGCTGATTTATGTATCACGAGGTTTGGGATCTGATTCAGCAGCGTATCTACGCAGCGTAGAGTGTGAGCGGATTATGCACAGTAATTCGTCGGTATTAATGACGATAATGTTCTGCTTATTAAGATAGAAATTTGGGGTATGCGATATCGGCAACTGTTTCGGCTGATTCTCTCCCAAGGTCGCTTATCTTGTCCAGTGAAGGTAGTCTTCTTCTGAGGCATAGGTTTGGTCAAGTATAAAGGCGCGAAGGTTAAATCCTTTGGGATTGTCGGTGAGTACAATGCCATTGTCAAAGTTATTCTCCATTCGTCAAATACTTTCAGTACACTGAGCTCTCAGAAAACAAACGAGAATCGCTACTTTAACAAGGGCGTCGGAAGCGGTACGGCAGGTACGGCCATGCACTTGTGCGCAAAAAAAAATGAAGAAAGAAACAAAAAAACGAACACAGATAGAAGAAAACACAAAATCTAAAACAAACTAGAACTGCAAGCACCTTTGATATAGCTTCCAAGTTGAATAAGACTGATCGGTCCCCCGTCCAGAGCGCAGCCCTCTTGGAACAATTTCGATCGTGCATGGAAAGTGTTGTGTTTATCAACGAAACAAGAAATTAATTTTCTTCATACGAATTCCGTTGTTCGCTTGTCATACGCCTACACGCTAGGTTGTTTCTGGCTACATGCTACATTTACAGGTCCGGACCCGACCTTGTATTTCAAACAATATAGGTCTAACGAGCTATGGTTAAAACAGGAGCTCAACAGCGCGTTATAGGCGTACTCTTTTCATGTTGTATCACCTGAACACACGAGGTAGTACCACCCTCTCACACTCTCCTTAGTCCAGTCAATATGTGAAAAAGTTGTGCCTTTCATAAAAGCATAAAATTTGGCATAGAGGTACATCGTGGCCTGGGGAGCATTTCTGGATATGGAGCCACCGCGAACTTTTCCCATGTAAGTCACAGTGGCCATTTTTCAAAATGACCGCCAGAAGCCCATATTATCATCCAAAATCCTGCGCTGGTTTATCTGTTTGGCATTATTTTTGTTGGTCATTTGTCAGAATATTGAGAGAAAATCCCATATAAATGACCATAAAAACATTTCACAATAGCTATGGTGTATTATTGGTCACCTTGGATTTCCAAGATGGCCGCCATATGAGCCTTATTTTAGTTCATAACTATACATCTATTTCAATGATCTCCCGGGAGGAAATTATCGACCATCTCTGGTCTTGAATTGGCGACGTACCGCGGGAAAACATTTTTTTTTCTTCAAAATCTTATCAACCAACGAAGTTATAATCTTGATTTGGAAATAAAATTTTCTATAAACTCATCTTAGCATACACTACCCGATTGTACCAGATTATGCTCATAACATCGACATTTCCGATCCACACAAGCACGAAATTATAATTATGCCATAGGGGGATCCATACGTACTCAATAGTCTTCAAGATTCTTCAAGTGTATGTAAGTGCACGTTCTCATCAGAGATGGGCGTCTATGCCTTCAGTACTATTACTCTTTATGATAATAGATAATATTGTGAATACATAATATACACTCTCTCCTCTTGTTACAATATTACTGTGGTATAGAGTTATCTCCCCTACACCATGAATTGGTGGTATGGAACTCTTCTGTATCTGGGGAATAAAAGGAAGGTCATTCTGGGAATACATGGCTGAACGAAGTTGTTCATGTGTTGTCATTCAAACCTCGTTTGGTACTAAATATACTACACTGGCGACGAGGATGGGATCAAAAACTTTGTGAAAAGTTACACAAGTTACAGTACCGCAATCTCAACCCAGAATCGAAGACTGGTGGTCTCAGTTGTCAACGACAAATTGAACTTGAACTATTTTAGCTCTACAACAACAACAACACCAGTAGAATAACCATGACGACACTTGGAAAGATAGACGAGTACAAAGAGGGCCAAGACTGGCCAGAATATGTAGAAAGGTTAGAACAATTCTTCATAGCTAATGAAATTACAGGGCCTGGAAAAGAAGCCAAGCGCAGAGCCATATTTTTGACTGTCATCGGAGGGAAATCTTATGGTCTACTCAAAAGTTTGATCGCCCCAGAAAAACCTGACAGTAAAACATTTGAAGAATTGTGTGACATTCTCAAAGAACATATTCATCCAAAGCCCTTGGTTATTGCAGAACGCTTTCGCTTCAATAAGAGAACACAACAAGAGGGTGAAACTGTTTCTCAGTTTGTGGCCGAGCTTCGTAGATTGGCTGATTCCTGCAACTTTGGGGAATTCTTGCAGGAAGCCCTCAGAGATCGTCTGGTATGTGGTTTGTTGTTCCCCCAGATACAACGTAAGCTGTTGGCAGAGGACTTGACACTGAAAAAGGCCATAGACATAGCCACAGCAATGGAAGCTGCTGATCAACAGGCGAAACAACTCAGTTCACAACCGGTCAACAAAATTGAAGTCACTCGAAAACCGTGTTTCCGGTGTGGAAAAAACAATCATCCCCATGAAAAATGCTGGTTCAAAGAGAGATCATGCAACATCTGTAAAGGTAAAGGCCACGCCCATGCCAAATGTCCAAAGCGGAAGCCCCATGAGCAATCAACGAAAACCCGATCTTTTGCTCAAGTCAAGTGCGTCCATCAACAAGACCATGAAGAGGATCAAGGGATTGACACCCTTAACTCTGACTTTGAGACATTCAACCTGTTCACCATACATAGTATGGATGATAACAACAGTAAACATCATGTTGTAGAAATGTCTGTCAGTGGAGCTCCACTGAAGATGGAAATTGACACTGGAGCTGCAGTGTCAATTCTACCTGTTAGCAAGTATAGAGAAAGTTTTCACACTGTGCCTCTAGAAAAAGCTAGCATTAGGCTGCAAACCTATACAGGGGAAAAATTGCCCGTACTTGGCAAAATTTCTGTTGATGTTCAATATAATGGGTCAGTGCATGACAACCTCCCACTATATGTCATCGATTGCATTGGTAGTCCAGCATTGATAGGTAGGGACTGGTTGTCCGTCATCACCCTTGATTGGTCTAAAATTTTCCATGTACAGGAAAAGGATGGGGACCTCCCGGACATAGTTAGAGAATTTCCAGGGGTCTTTAGTGAGGGGGTAGGCACCATAAAAGGGCATAAGGCCACAATCAAGGTCCAAAAGGATTGTAATCCTATTTTTCGCAAAGCCCGGCCTGTGCCTTATGCACTCAAAGAGAAGGTGGAAACTGAGTTAGACAAACTTGAGAAAGAGGGAACTATTTCAAAGGTATCCCACAGTGATTGGGCATCTCCCATTGTAGTTGTGCCTAAAGCCGATGGCCAAATCCGTATATGCGGAGACTACAAATCCACAGTTAACAAATGCCTTGATGTAGAGCAATACCCCCTTCCAACAGTCCAAGATTTATTCTCAACACTGGCTGGGAGTACGGTTTTTACAAAGTTAGATTTAACCAGCGCATACCAACAGTTAGAGTTGGATGAGCAGTCCAAGGTATATCTGACAATAAATACACACAAGGGGCTCTACAGATACAATAAATTGAGTTTTGGGGTATCCTCAGCATCTGCCATTTTTCAGAATGTCATGGATCAAGTACTGCAGGGCATTGACAATGTCCAGTGCTATCAGGACGATATTTTAGTGGGAGGCAAGGATGTTCACGACCACAACAGAACTCTAGCACTTGTTCTGAAACGCCTAGAAGAACACAACATCAAGGTAAAACTGGTCAAGTGTCAGTTCCTGAAAGATAGGGTAGAATACCTAGGTCACATCATCAGCCGCCATGGCATCAGCCCCACCCAAGAGAAAGTCCAAGCTGTAGTAAATGCTCCCAGTCCAAGTAATCAAGATGAGTTAAGAGCTTGGCTTGGTATGCTCAATTACTACGGCAAGTTTTTGCCCAATTTATCCACCGTCTTGCACCCCTTGAATGCATTACTACAAAAACACAGCAAGTGGCATTGGTCACAGCAGTGTGAAACCTCATTCCAACAGTGCAAGAGGTTACTTCTTTCAGGTCAGTTACTTGTGCACTATGACCCCACAAAACCTCTACGTCTGGCCTGTGATGCGTCACCTTACGGTGTCGGAGTCGTAATGTCCCATACAATGGACAATGGTGATGAAAGGCCTGTAGCTTTTGCTTCCCGCACCCTCACTACTAGTGAACAAAACTACTCCCAGTTGGAGAGAGAGGCATTATCAATTGTGTACGGAGTGAAAAAGCTCCATCAATATCTGTATGGCAGATGGTTTACCCTAGTAACTGACCACCAGCCCTTGACCACCATATTTGGGCCACATACTGCTGTGCCTACTCTAGCAGCTGCACGCTTGCAGCGATGGGCACTTGTGCTTTCTGCATATCAGTATCACATTGAATTCCGGAAATCAGGTCTCCACTGTAACGCAGATGCGTTATCTAGGCTTCCTCAGAAAACACAGTTTGATCCCATAGAGCCAGAGATATTTCAGTTCTCACTGGTAGACAGTCTTCCAGTCACCAGTCGACAGGTTAGTACAGCCACTTCAAAAGACCCCATTCTTTCTAAGGTGGTAGATTTTGTGAAATTAGGATGGCCTGACAAAGTGTTAGATGAACGTCTTCAGCCCTATTTCACTCGTAAGTTGGAATTATCGCTAGAACAAGGGTGCATTTTGTGGGGGCTTCGCGTCGTGATCCCGGAGAAACTGCAAACCCAAATACTTAGTATATTGCATGAGGGACACCCTGGTGTTTGTCGTATGAAGGCTCTAGCACGTGGTTATGTTTGGTGGCCTGGTCTTGATGAGCGCATTGAAGTGAAAGTGAACAATTGTGTGTCATGTTCACTGGTAAGAAATGGGGGAAAAAGATGGACAAAACTTCCTTATTTGCACTGATGCACACTCCAAGTGGCCAGAGGTTTGTATAATGGGATCCACCACCACAGAGAAAACCATAGCTGCCTTACGAAACTTGATTGCTAGATGGGGTCTTCCTGAAGTTGTCGTGTCGGACAATGGGCCTCAATTTATTAGTGCCGAGTTTGAACAGTTCCTTCGATCAAACGGTATAGAACATGTTAGGGTCCCTCCGTACCACCCACAATCCAACGGTGCAGCTGAAAGGAATGTACAAACATTCAAAAATATGATGCTCAAGCAAGTTTTCGATCCCAACTTGGGAAAACTTGATGTCCAGCACAAACTAGCAAACTTCCTCTTGTCTTACCGCAATACCCCACACACCATTACTGGTGTCACTCCCGCCGAGTTGTTCTTGAAACGCCTTCCAAGAACACGGTTGAGTTTACTGAAACCCAATCTTGCTGATCAGATCGAGAAGAAACAGATGCAACAAAAATTGCATCATGATGGGAAACAGGCACTGCGGGAACTAGAAGTAGGTCAAAATGTGTTGGTTAAAAACTTCAGATCTGGGTTAAGGAAGTGGTTACCTGGCAAAATTGTACAGAAACTTGGACCGGTGACCTATGCCGTAGAGGTGGAGGGCAATCTCAGACATGTACACATCGACCAAATCTTGCTTAACAAAGCAAAGCTTGAAATTGAGACCCCAGCGCTAGAAACCCCAACCTCAATCAGTATAGTGCCATCCGGTTCAGGTTCCTCTAAATATCCAGGTGAGTTTGAGGTGAATCCTTCAAAACAAGATCTTGTAAAACCACAGGGTCATCCTGTGACTGAAGTCGCCAATGATGCCGTGATCAATTCACCAGAAATGGTGAGTGCGGCGGATGGATCTAGTCGTGTTACATGTATGTCTGGTCCTGAACTGAATCCTAGAAGAAATCCATCTCGAAACCGACAACCCCCAAACAGATTGGACTTGTAACTATATGTGTGACATGATAATCGGTTCATCACAGTTTACAATCCGAATTATAATAAGACAGAAGTTATAACGTTGAGACTAATTGGATTAACTGTACATATGTTCTGAGTTCTAATTTGTTTTCACCTTTGTGCTGACATTTTATGATGAGAAGTAAATGTGAACATATTCCACTAACATTCCTCAAAAGTGCTATTGTTTCAGAGCACAATTACAGACATTGTTGGTTAAATCTTAAATATTGTGAGGCATCATATATCAGCCAATAGTTTGAAATGTGTTATTCTGAACTAGAATTGAGTGTATACCCATAATTCTACAACTTCTGGCATATGGGGGAAGGAGTGTGGTATAGAGTTATCTCCCCTACACCATGAATTGGTGGTATGGAACTCTTCTGTATCTGGGGAATAAAAGGAAGGTCATTCTGGGAATACATGGCTGAACGAAGTTGTTCATGTGTTGTCATTCAAACCTCGTTTGGTACTAAATATACTACAATTACAATCTGCATATAGCATTTCATCCTGGTGGTACGGTTATATACCTCCACATCATGTGAATATATCTTAGAATCTGAGAAATAGAAACGCACGGCCTGATAGTACTAACTGTATTACAGAAAAGACAAACTACACTCCTCATGTGACCTTCCATCCCCTGGAATGAAAGAGACACAGGTTACATACGATGGAATGATCAAATGCTAATGTGAACTCACATCATCTGACAAAACAGAAACCAGAGGACATACAATGGAATGGTCGATGTTTCGAAGCGTATATCCGTAAAGTTTATATAACACAATAATGCAACGACGTTACGGTAGTCCGAATCCAGGAAGTTGAAAGTTACATGTTTTTCGATTTTGAATTATCGTCACTGATGAGGTCATCAAAGCGGGGAAAATATTTAATGATGCTGACAAGACAACACGATTTTCATGTGATTCAAACACAATGGAAATTTGCAAAACCCACAAGGTGCTTACACAACCCCTTGAGCTCCGGATTAGTTACAATACGAAACGTAATGCAAGCGACTTGCTTGGTATAGCATTTTAAAAGATGAATGGTATTAATAACCAAACCCTAGAAACCTTGAGTCAAGCTGGTAACCCATAAGAACTTAACTAGTTTCCGTAGTAATGGTTTGCGACGTGATTGAGCTCGTCCCATAAGCACAGTATTTTGTACCGAGCCCCAGTTAACAGTTTACTTCACTACTATTAAATCAATATATACATCTAGGTATAGATGTACAGACATAGTTATAAACTATCTATACAGGAAATTACGTATACTTAATAGGCTTATAGATATATTTCGCTCAAAACATATACTTCCACCCTGATGAGAAATTGCATGGGCATAATCTGAAATATGCGAAACATGATGTTTTTTAAGCAATGGCCTCTTGAGAGCAATTTTCAAGTTGAAGAGCGTGTGTTTTTATGTGGTGAACGTAGCTAACAAAGTTGTAAGTGAAAAATATTAAACGGCCAGATTGCTGCATTGATTTTGTGGCCCTATACACCATTCACCCATCCCCAAATTGAAACCACTAAGTTGAAACCACTTGTGGGGTATTTCTATAACGACATCCCCTTATTCGCATAGTAACTAGAATAGGATTTATATGGACAAGAGCCTGCTGTAGTCAAATCGATATGAGCGCCAGCTGATTCCGTCCGCTATTGTCAATGGAAACAAACCATGCTGTGTTCACTAAAAATGAAATGCGCTGGAGGTAGAGCTTATCTTAGCATTCAAGATTTTTCAATCCTATCTGTCCCCATTTAATAGCATTCTCCAGAAACTCGGGAAGATAAGAGTGGATATAATCTCTCTCTCTCTATCTCTTTAGCTTTTCATTTCAGGTTTATACAGCTCGTTTGTTTGATTCAAAATGCCAGCGGTACTTTCAAAATGGCGCCCATGACGACCCACAAAAATGCATACTTATTGAGGTTGAAATGACCGTAGAAGAGAGCATAAATGGAACACGAATATTTTTTCTGGATTTCCACTTTTCGAATAAGAACATCTATTACCACAACGTTTCGCTGAGATTGTCCCACGTTTTTTTTAATGGATCCAGTTAGACACGCTATAAGCATATTCAACCCAACCTCCTGTTAAAAAAAATTTGGATCCTAGTGCAAATATAAAAAAGCCTTTTTCGATAATGTATTTCTTTCAACGTAATTCTTCGTTTTGATTACATGAAAGCGTACTTTACTAATTTACATGACCTCATGTAATAAAGCTCTATCATATAGAACCGTACAAATCCAAGAATTTATGGACAATAAGTCGCTCGAGACTATAGACTATGTCAGCTGAGCCACCAAGGTAAATCTGCTCGCGTTTAAACTATCTAACTGTAGAAATGTTTAGTTCTCTTGTTTAAAAGTGGCGATAATACTCCGAACAAGATAAAGAAACGGTCATAAACAGCCGTGCCTCATGGCAGCCATCTTGAAAATTGGTTGTTACGGCCTACATTAACCTGGTACGAAATGACTCCATATCTCATTGCTCTTCCGTGTGAGCTTTGGTGCTTTAGGAGAAAAGTCCGTCGAAAAATTTACAATATTTAGTTGACTATATTTGCCTAATTTGCTAATTATCTTTATCAATAATAATATTTTCATTCCTTGATTAATTAAATATTACTGTCTTATAATACTGTGGCAACTATTCTGTTATTCTTGTACGGTTATCCTGCTTTCAAACATCAAATGCAACGCAGTAGTGTTGAAAAATAACTCAAAAATGGATGTGCCTAAGTGACTCAACATGAAAATCTGGCGGTCATTTTGGAAAATCTTGTGAACAATATCTGGTTGGCTATTTTTACATATTATTTTAAATATACTGTCTCATAATAATTTAGCACTGCGGAACCATTTTGCTTTCGAAAATCAAAGAACTAACAAATACAAAGCTACGTGTGCCCAAGGTGTCCGTATTAAAAATCGGGTGGCCATTCTGGAAAATGATGACAGCCATTTTGGAAATCCGAGATGATCGTTATTACACCATATCTACTGTGAAATAATCGTAGTGCTGAAACAATTAAATATTGGTATACCGACAGAAATTATATCGATATATTGTGTGGTTATTGAAATATTGAATGAAACAGGCTTCAGATGGCGGCCATCTTGAAATCCAAGATGGTCGACTCGGTCAAATGACCATTATCGTTTGTCTGTCTTTGATATCGTACTTTCCATCAATATTCTGACAAATGAACCAAAGAAAAAGTCCCAAACAGAAAAATAGTGCAGGATTGCTAATGCTATATGGGCTCCTGGCGGCCATTTTGGAAAATGGCCGCTGTGACCTACATAGGAAAAATTCGCAGTAGCTCCATATCCAGAAATGCTCTCTACGCCTCGATGTACACCTGTGCCAAATTTCATGCTTTTATGAAACAAGGCACAATCCGATGAAAAATCTGCACATATTGACTGGACTACCTGCTCGCTTTGCTCCTTCGCGAATTGGCCCTTCGCGAGTTGGTCCTTCGCTCTCTCGCAGGCCCAGCGGAGTGTTGGGAATGGAAAGGGGGCGAGGGGCCTGGGGTGGGCTCTAGCTCCCCCCCCCCCCCATAATTCTGCCGCAATTACTTCGTTCTCCAAGTAATTCCCTGCAAATAACTGTAATGACGGACGGGGTAGAGGTGTTTTTTCACATTTTTTTCTTTTTGCGTCCCTTGTCCATGAAATAACTTACTGTTAGCATGGCCCGTTATAAAAACTACGAGCGCCAGTTTTATTATTGCAGAAGTATAGCTAGCTAAATCATGAATGTAGATGGCGTTACTTCTGCAATGAATTTATCAACACCCCATTGCCCATAATAATTATATTGGTTACGTCTACACAATGTGTCTAAGTTACGGTACTTTACACATAATTTATTGTAATTCAGCTTCACAGAAAACCACCATCGATTGCGTTTCCATGGTAAAAGAATTAGGAAAGAACTAAAATACACTTCATTGCAGAGTGATTTTATTCGCCAGAAATCGATCAGAACGCGTCTCCGGTGATCTAGACCCCAGGAGCTTCCGGGACCTAGGCGGCCCCTGGACCCTCGCCTAAAGTCCTATGATAATGGCCGTACCACTTTCAATTTGCTTCCGACGCCCCTGTTTAATATTTACGAAGATACTAGTCAACTGCCATCTCTTTGAGAATTAAGCCAGTAGAACATTTGAACCCATCTACCCCAGAAAATAAGGCGTTTCTCAATATGTGGTCATAGAGTCTCTCTTGTTCAATATCTCCGAGGTTGCCCACCTTCCAGAATGGCTACTACACCTGGAAAGATGCATCTAGGTATCTACTATCAAAAAAATGTAGCACAAAAATTATTGCATGATTTGTGAATTAAAACAAAACCTAGAGCACTTTCATGGCTTTGGCTTCTATTGGATGATCAGACGAAAGAGGTAAAACGCTACCCGAGTTCCTGTTGCAACCTCGATTACCCGTTTTATACAGCGCATGCTTCTACAATGAAGATCGATGTGGAGGTGGATCGTTCTGGTAAAGTCTAATCCATTTGTTCATATCGAAAATGTTTCGCTGGTCATACTTGTTTTAAATGAAGTGTTACGATGAGCGGCTCGATGGAATATGTTGTGGATTCACCCGGCTTTTTCTTTATACTGATGCCTAAATAGTGCATGCTAGCTAGCATCATTGGGTGGTAACTATATCCTGGTCGTCGACGCAACGAAATAGTTCTTTGAATTATGGACGACTCGGTGGCCGAGTGGTCTAAGGCACTTCACTGGTGACCTCTAGCCTCACACCGCTGAACCGGCCGTACGGGTTCGAGTTCAGCTGGTCCTTGTGCGAAAGTTTGTCAGTTACTTGCCGACGGGAGGTGGATCTCTCCGGGTACTCCGGCATCATTGGCTTCCTCCACCAACCAAACTGACTGTCATCATATTGTGTCTCGACACAGCCCCAACCGGCTGTCATCGGGCTGTCCCGTAGTGGTGGGGAAACATTCAAACGGGTATTGAGTGGTGAACTGGACGGCGACTTCATCCATGTATGTCACGAAGTGAAGGTCCGAAGCGATCGCTTCTTTGCTCAACTGACTCGCACCAATGGATCCACAATGCATTTCCCCCTCTATGGTCTGCCTTCCAAAATGCTGAGGCGGATGTGGACGAATTGCAACTTGAGGATCACTGGTCAGCCGACGAGTCTTGAACGACACCCGGCTGAAGATATAAAGAACGAGACCCCGGTATAAATAGAATACAAATATCGGGTCGCCATCGTGAATTGTTGAGAGAAGGTGTTGGAAACTTGTATTACACTCCTACAGAGTCCGGCAGCGTATAGTGGGGTGAACGCCCTCTACCGGTCCGCCAAGCCCAATGGGATCCAACGATCCCAGACCCAATCTTGGTAAAAATCTCAAGATACCTTTAACTTAAATTGAGCTGCCCGTCGCCATTTGCCACGTAACCGCTATCAGGGTATGGAGACCTGTGTTATGTTTGAGGTGGGTTTTTCGAGGCTATCTAATTAATGCCATTGACTGTCAACGTGCTCGGTCCACTACTGGGTGGATTCTTAGGTTGATAATGGAGCATACGAAAAAATGACCCTGGTGGAACCGCGATTAATCAAACCCTGCAATTCCCGTATCCGATGCCATCCTCTGTCAAGACGCTGAACACGATTGATGAGGACTTGAGCCAAATTTTATAACGGCGGATTTAAGCGATAATGAGAAAGTGCAACAGTACAATCAGGCTCTTCAACGTATCGTACATGACATTCATGGGCCAATACAAGTCACCGCCAGCCGCTCCGCAAAGTGCGTCTGTCCCACATCCACCGGTACCATGCGTTCCGCCATCAGTCCCACGGTGGGTGGAAGAGGAAGTCATGAAGAACCTACCCGCATCGTTCCCAGAGGAGGGGTGGCTTGTTGCTGGAACAAGTTAGTGGACAATCAGAACATGTCCTGGAACAAGAAAAAGGGGAACTCCTGTTTCACACTCGTGTGATCTCTGGCACCCACATGGTGGAGTTATATGATGTGACAACGCAGGTCACATTTCTCCACCCCCCTTCTCCCCGTCCCACAAGGATGGCAATCTCTTGCACAAGAGCTGAAAGACATGCGTCCCACAAGAATCCAAACATCTTTCGTGGTCCATACTAGGAGGAATGCCACTGTATGACCTCGTTAAAATTCTAATTTGATTGGTTATTCAAAGGAAATGAGCATTTCTCGCTAGAAAATCAATACAAACACCGCTTGCCATATTTGGAAATCACACAGACATCAAAGAAAATCATCGCTGCAAGGTGTTGGTAAGCTCCATATCTTGATTGGCTATATGATTCACGGTTTGAACAATTTACTCCATTCTTTAGGTCAAGGTAAATGACGGAACGTTAGTGTAGTATTTAACTTGAAATGTGAAGATGCATTCAAAGGGTGGTGGAAAACGATGCCGACGTACTGACAAGAAGTCAGATGACCCAACAGACATATATACTGACAGCATATTTCTAAAACATCACAAGAACCAATAGTGATGATGTGATGATTCGTATCTCAGCCACGCTTTTATTGCAGCTGTTGATGTGGACATCTTGAATGATATGATCACACGACCCTAGCACCGGCTTGAGTGGTGTTAAATACATAAGTCAGAGCGATCGAGAGTCACGACGCCGACCACAGACTCCCAAGGCATGGAACGTGCATATTTAAGCGGAGGCGTGGTGAGGGAAGGTTCAGTCATTATGTTTTACCTCACATTGCCCTGTCATAGCTCGGCTGACATCTTAGCTCATTACGTCACGCAGCTGCGGCATCCCGTATAACTCTATGGGTGCTGGGAGTGTGAATTAGGGGATGTGCTGTACTTTTACACACTGTACAACGTGCAACAGGATACGGTGTGGTATGAAGTCGTGTACGGAGGCAACACCTATAACTTACTCTCACTGAAGGCCAGCGCCATATGCTCAAAATATTCATCCAGACTTTGTTCGTTCTCATCAATGGCATGAGGATACTCGATTAATTTTAACAGAATTTAGATATATATCGATTCCAGGGACATTTACCTGTAATTCATAATATCACGAGTTCAATCTGTCACCCACATGCAGTTGTGGCCTGAGCTTGATGATTCCAACACGCACACATAAAGCCATCTTCACAAGTCCAGGCAAATCCCAAACCTCGCTTGGAGGTTCATATCGATAGATACACTGGTACGCGAGGATGATATAAAGCGTGGTCACGCTCTGTGATTGGTCATTACTGAGAACACGGAAACTGGGGTGTTGGTCCCAGATCTACATGAGCGACAAGTAACAGATGGGGAGCTGTTTTGTAGAATTGTTTTAAATCAAAGAGATCATCCGGCTACTGAGTTGAGTGGAACTAACGTTAGCGTTATGACGAAGACCATGTGATGCTACCAATGACGTCGCCTCTGTTACCTTTTACTATGTCATGGAGTTCAGAGTATGGTAGAAAATAAAAAAAATATATATATAATATATAATATTTACTTTTTTGTAAAAGTTTACGAAAATATCTGCCACCAAATATCCTACAAGCCTGCACTGAGATTGAAAACAAGTTAAGGCGCGACGTTGGAATGTGAATTTGGGATGTGCCCATCTTAAAATTGGCAGGATTTAATGTTGGGCTGTAACTTCATTCGACGAACCATTCCATTTTCATTTTTAGGGTAAGAAGGTCGGTAATTTTATTCCAAGGCTCCAGATTCTAAATTGCGAACTATTTGCCGACATTTGCTCATTTTGCTCTAAAGATCGAAGGTTGATGTCTCTAAAAGAATCTGATTAATTGATCGCCACGTTGATAATTCACTGAGAAGTTATAATCTGTGAAAATCGACCAACCTTGCACCCCTGTAATTTACACCGACTGCGGCCTTGGACTGTCGAACATGGCGGCGGAGACTGAAAATGTTGTGGATCTGAATTTAGATGGAAATCAAAATGATCAAAGTCCATGTCTCCAAGATGAAGACAGTATTTTTCTAAACGGTGAAACTGAGTCTGGACACGTTGGAAATCACTCAAATTCGAACACTGGCGGAACTTTACCGGGACAAGCGTTACCAAGGAGAAGTAGCTTGATCAAAGATGCCGCCACCCGTAAACACCAGCGTAAGAAAACGGTGTCCTTCAGTAGCATGCCGACTGAAAAGAAGATTGCGACTGGTATGTATACTATTAGTATTGAATGTACCAAAATGGAATTCATCATTTAATTCGTACATCATTCGCTAGTGTCTCGCAATCCCGAGTATAGGTTCTGATATAGCTATATCTGTTGCAGGATGGAGTTTTGTGAACTGTCAGTGTCGGTTCCTCAACAGCTCAAATGTCAGTCACTTTACCTGTTTACTGTCAGAGGGTCAGTTTCATTATGTCATTGGCATAGTTTGTTCCTTAATCATGTTTACATTTGACCATTATGCCCCTGTATACTAATGACATGAGTAATATAATTGCTATGCTAAATGTCATCAATAAACTTTCTGAAAATGTTGAAAATTAATTTTTCCCATTCCTATTAATTTCTTAACTTCCTTGTTCTGGTTATCGTACATGTGGTACGTGTATATGTACCAGAACAATACAGGTTTGCCTCTTCTCACCAGGAATTGAATAAGTTTTCCACTTGTAATTTATTCAAATCTAGTATACATACCATACCGGTACATGTATGGTCATGGTGAGTTTAGACAACTTCAGTAAAACAGCACAGTGGAAGCTGAGATGGTGGAGTGGTCTAAAGGCCCATTTCCACAGCACGTGTCACGACAACCACAACTGCAAACCACAACTTTTTGCGGTTTGGCGCATTTCCACAGCACGCGTTATGACAGCGACACTCTCGCCATTCGACGGAAGGGATTCTCCTCAACGTAACCGGGCTAACGATTTCTATCCCCTCTGATTGGTTGATAGTTCAGCGACAATACGTTGAAATAGCCCTGGTTCTAATTTTGTCGCGCATCAAAAATGTGGTTCTGATGTCGCCGCGACTGACGCGTGCTGTGAGTACTACATCATTGAATAACATGACGACTATTTTTCGGATGTGGTTGTCACTGCGAAAACGCGTGCTGTGGAATGGGCCTTAATGCTTGTATTGTGGAAGCTGTGGTGGCCTAGTGGTTCAGAGCACAGTTATACTACTGAAGATTTGGTGCCAAACTCTGAGATCATGATTTGGATCACATGGGACTGGCCCATCCAGCACAAGTATTTATGTGTTAACTAACATGACTAAGAAAGTTTTATCATAAAAATAATTGCATATTCCTACTTTCCAAATGGCATTAGCATAGGCCTACATTTAGTACTGGTAGTTCTCTTCCATCAAGTTCACAGTCCAAACGGACCAATTTGTTATTGGAAATAATATCTCCTTAAATAGCATTAAAATCGATTTTTGTAGAGGATTGTTTCTATAATGTAATAAAGCAGCTCTAGGGGAGATAGTCTGTTATGTTATAATCCACTCAATTGTCTTAACTCAACTTATGTCCAGAACTTATTTAATATCAAACATATTTAATATAAATCTCTGTGCCACTAAGAAATTGAACGTCCCGACAGTGAAAACAACAACACACGGAATACATTCAATCCGTTACCAGGGCGCAATACTCTGGAACCAATTGCCCAATTCCATTAAAACCGCAAATAGTGTGAAAGAATTTAAATTTTGAATAAATAAATTCGATTTCTAGATCTTAATCATCAATCACAAAAAATATTGGCAAATGATAGTTTATCATAATATATATCACAATTATTTTACATTGTTATGATCTTAATATATCACACCATATTTTATACAGTATAACACACTGGTCGGTGATATTATCACACTACATTTTTGTGTGCATACCCGTATACCTTGTTAATCTTTTATATGATATATACCACTTAGTGGTTCTGGTCCTAGGGGCCCTGTTTTATTGTTTTCGCGGCCGAGTCGGTGATAATAGCTCCTGTGAGAGCTAATGTTGTACGGTACTGTTTTACTAATCGGCTTTAAAGGTGAAATGCAAAGGTTTTTAGATTCTCAGTTTTATATTTTATATTGGTTGAACAATGATAGACCGATATTTCTGTCTACTTTGCTTAGTATATTGTGAAGTTGTTTGTCTTTTATAAGCTTTTAACTAGTTGGTACCCGAAGCCCAGCTGAATTCTGATTTGCAAACCGTCATCGCTTATCTTTCCTTGATTTGTGACGTCACATCAGACCAGCCTCTCGAAGGCTCAACGTTACAAGTATTGACGTCCAGCCGGGTGGTCTAATGTGACGTCACAAACCAGTGACAAAGAAGGGCAGGTAAGCGATGTGGATTTCATTTCTAAAACTGGCGGGATTTGAGATACCAATTTTGAAGCACTTTTCTAAAGCTACTAGGAAACAAAATACTTTAAATAAAACCAAACAAAGTATATAGGCTTATAGTTTCTGTTACAACATTAGCTAACCCATGGAGAGCAAGGAAAATATGAAAACCTTTGCATTTCACCTTTAAATAAAGTTTCTTATGTTATCTTATCTTAAGTTATGTTATATAAAAGCATCAATTAATGCTTTATGTGTCACACCTTCTGTTCCCTGATGTGGTACACACTAGACTAAATTCAGACTCACTTGAGATCATAGTCTTCAGCATGAATTCACTGAAACATTATCAGGGGGCCTCATTTCCACTGTCAGTGAACTCCTTTCACACAATGAAAATGATTTTCAATCAAGGTACATGTACACACATTTCTCAGTAAAAAAAGATATATCATTTGACCATTGTTGCACAAAGTCCCTGGAGTTGGCATTTGTCCAGGATGCTATATGGTCAAACTATTACTCCTACAATCTGAGCATCAAGCAACAGTACGGCTGATCAGTGTCCAGGATAATAGGAACCGCGGGCACTGTCGCATCCTGTCACATGTAGGCACTGTCGTGATATGACTGTAACATAGTTGAAAACGATGTTAAATCCTATTTACTCACTCTGAACATCAGTCCAATCAGAATTTAGCTAGCCATGGTTCAACTTGATTGTGTGAAGTGTGATTTAATTTAAAGAAAAATATAATTGGAAATTGAAGAAGACGAAATGGAGAGCATCAGTGTTCTACAGGCCCTGTTAATGTTATACAGGGTCAGCGTTTCCAGTCACGGGAATCCAAGAATCTGATTCTCATCAGCTCTCCCACAAAATAGTTCATGGAAATCCAACATATTTGAAGTCAAAAGGTCAAGATCACTGGAAATCAACAACTCATTTAAACAAAAATAAAAATTAACATTGATATTTTTAGATGACATAGCCCATGATCAATGAACCTTTACAGAACATAGCCCATGATCAATGAACCTTTACAGACATAGCCCATGATCAATGAACCTTTACAGACATAGCCCATGATCATTGAACCTTTAGGCCTACAGACATAGCCCATGATCAATGAACCTTTAGTAATTACAGACATAGCCCATGATCAATGAACCTTTAGTAATTACAGACATAGCCCATGATCAATGAACCTTTACAGACATAGCCCGTGATCAATGAACCTTTACAGACATAGCCCATGATCAATGAACCTTTACAGACATAGCCCATGATCAATGAACCTTTACAGACATAGCCCATGATCAATGAACCTATACAGATATAGCCCATGATCAATGAACCTTTACAGACATAGCCCATGATCAATGAACCTTTACAGACATAGCCCATGATCAATGAACCTTTACAGACATAGCCCATGATCAATGAACCTTTACAGACATAGCCCATGATCAATGAACCTTTACAGACATAGCCCATGATCAATGAACCTATACAGATATAGCCCATGATCAATGAACCTTTACAGACATAGCCCATGATCAATGAACCTTTACAGACATAGCCCATGATCAATGAACCTATACAGACATAGCCCATGATCAATGAACCTTTACAGACATAGCCCATGATCAATGAACCTATACAGATATAGCCCATGATCAATGCACCTTTACAGACATAGCTCATGATCAATGAACCTATACAGACATAGCCCATGATCAATGAACCTTTACAGACATAGCCCATGATCAATGAACCTATACAGATATAGCCCATGATCAATGAACCTTTACAGACATAGCCCATGATCAATGAACCTTTACAGACATAGCCCATGATCAATGAACCTATACAGACATAGCCCATGATCAATGAACCTTTACAGACATAGCCCATGATCAATGAACCTATACAGATATAGCCCATGATCAATGAACCTTTACAGATATAGCCCATGATCAATGAACCTTTACAGACATAGCCCGCCATGATCAGTGAACCTTTACAGATATAGCCCATGATCAATGAACCTTTACAGATATAGCCCATGATCAATGAACCTTTACAGACATAGCCCGCCATGATCAGTGAACCTTTACAGATATAGCCCATGATCAGTGAACCTTTACAGACATAGCCCGCCATGATCAATGAACCTTTACAGACATAGCCCGCCATGATCAATGAACCTATACAGATATAGCCCATGATCAATGAACCTTTACAGACATAGGCTATAGCCCATGATCAATGAACCTTTACAGACATAGCCCATGATCAATGAACCTTTACAGATATAGCCCATGATCAATGAACCTTTACAGACATAGCCCATGATCAATGAACTTTACAGAACATAGCCCATGATCAATGAACCTTTACAGACATAGCCCATGATCAATGAACTTTACAGAACATAGCCCATGATCAATGAACCTTTACAGACATAGCCCACCATGATCAGTGAACCTTTACAGACATAGCCCATGATCAATGAACCTTTACAGACATAGCCCATGATCAATGAACCTTTACAGACATAGCCCGTCATGATCAATGAACCTTTACAGACATAGCCCATGATCAATGAACCTTCACAGACATAGCCCGCCATGATCAATGAACCTTTACAGACATAGCCCATGATCAATGAACCTTTACAGACATAGCCCATGAACAATGAACCTTTACAGACATAGTCCGCCATGATCAATGAACCTTTACAGACATAGCCCGCCATGATCAGACATAGCCCATGATCAATGAACCTTTACAGACATAGCCCATGATCAATGAACCTTCACAGACATAGCCCATGATCAATGAACCTTTATAGACATACATGTAGCCCATGATCAATGAACCTTTACAGACATAGCCCATGATCAATGCACCATTACAGACATAGCCCGTGATCAATGAACCTTCAGAAGTTACTCTCTGATTGGCAGAATTTTATTCCAGTTTTCTTTGCAACCAATGTATATGTCAGATTTCCATTTGAACTGACCAGTCATATGTTTAAAACTGGAAGATATCTCATGATATCATTGGTTGAAATGTTTAAAAAAATAACTGTCAGTTGACAGGAAGGCTACATGTAACAACAATTTCAACCTACATGTACATGTAGACCCTATCTTCTGCCAACATTAGCCTGAACCTACGCTGATGATACAGGAAGCTCTTTGAATCAGCCATATTGGATATTTGACTGTTATTTCAAACCCTCAAATGCCATTGCTTGATAGACCACAGCTTATTTTATCTCCACTATAATTGTCATGAATCCACTGTTAAAATACACTTCCTTACAGGGAAATAGCCTTTCTAGTGTTCTTTAGATGATCTGTATTTGAACAATTTGATATTGATAGCCATGAAGATGAACCACTGAAGCACAGTGAAATACCTGCTAAAGCCATTATTTCCAGTCATTCAATTTAACATTGTTTGTCTGATTGTATAAAAGTGCATGTGGGGGTAGAAAAGTATATGAGGTTGGCAAAGCATTTTGATGTACACATTGCTGGAATACTTACATGTAGTTCTTTCAAATTTTGTTAGGAAGGCATTTTATTGAGCATATTTTATAAGAGAATAAAAGATACATATCTGCATGGCTAGCCTGAAGAATACCATACATATTAAAGGTCAAATCTAACCTAATTCATATTTGTCTGATAAATTGTGAATTTATTCCTCATCCATGTATATTTTATCTACAGAAATCTTTGATATCGTAAGTCACTATTAAGTGAAAAAATATTGATGTATGTTTCTGATCCGCAACATGTCACTCTGTACTCTGCTCATGACGAGTTTTGTTGAAACCCCATTGCTTGCCTCCCTTGAAATTGATGTCAGACATGAACCATTGCTTTAGAGCCTAATTGATCATTTTATTTTTTACTGATACAGTATATTACAAGCAACACAGGTTTGGATGAATATCAAAAGCTTGATTGTACAACTGCATCCAGTTTCCACTACCAACATCGCAGAATGACTCTTGAAATGAAAGCAAATTAATAATTCCACACAAAACACCAGTGATCTCATTCTAACACTACAATTGTATCAGTAAGTTAAGACTAGACAATTCTAGTTAAAAGTTTAATGAAATTTGTCAACTGAGGACAATGCTAGAAAAATGATACACAGCATAGCAATAAGGCACTGTATAGAGTATGCTTGTTACCTGGTACTGTTGTTAATTGGTTAATTTGGTTGAACAGAGGACATTCAAGTCGGCATCATCGTCACACCTTGCTTCCTAAACTCGGGTTTTTATAACCCATTTTCTTCGAAATCGAATAAAGTTAATTAGGGAGATCCTCACAACTCGTCAAAACTCGTTTTTGGGGAAAGAGTTAATAGTATAGCAATCAGAGACCCGCACATCTGTCTTGCTCCGCTTGCCACTGCTCCTTCTCTTCCATTCCCCCCGCTCCTGTCCTCCCCAAGCAGATAAAGTTGCTCATCGAACCTTCTGTTATCAGCCCATCTTCCACCATTGCCCCAGCCATCTCCCCCTCAACCTCATCATCCACCATTGCCTACTAATGGTACCAGCATGTAGCTATTGTGTCATAGTACATGTGTACCAAGTTTGGTGGCTGCAAACCACTCGAGAGGGTGTCTACCAGCCCAATGACTCATTCAGATGCCAGTTACCTATACCCCCATAGCGGTAGATTTCATGAAGGTACCAACCTGTAGGTATTGTCTCGCAGTGCATGTGCACCAAGTTTGGTGGCTCTAAACCACTTGCAAGGGTGTCTACCACCCCAGATACATGTACTTATTCAGATGCCAGTTACCTATTCGCCCCCTGGTGGTGGATCGCGGAACTAATGGTAGCATCATTTAGTTATTGTCTCCTATGTCTACCAAGTTTAATGGCTCGAAACCATTTGCGAGGGTGTCAACGTACACTACCTTTGACAGACAAACAAACAAACAGACATTTCAGGTTGGCTCTTTTAATAGTACTCATAGATTACACATACTCTACGTCAGTGAGTGATGGTAAGGCTGCAGCCAAGCTATCATTTTTCTGATCTTTGTGAATCATCCTGGGCCTGGCCATTATGGTTCTCTTCTCAAACCCCTCTAATAATTCATTCCCATATCAAAATTCGATATCGTTCAAATTTGGAGATAAAACAAATGGGGGAAATCAGTGAAATAACAAAGAAATAATTTGATCAGCCCAGATTTTATGTTGGGAAATTTCACTTGCTGTGATTGACTTGTTAGAGGGATTTCCGTGTTTGAGCAGGAGTTGGTTGGTTTGATTGGGCACTCCATCATAATACAATGGGCACTGGTCATACAACCCGCTCCGTCACACCGCCCTAGGCTACACATCTAACATTGACCAAGTCACCCATTCTTTCCTCTATTTCCCTTATTGGTCTATTACTTGTACCCCGATATTTTCACACATGTGGGTACAGACAGACTGAGCTACTCTGTGATTGCACAAATATCTCAAATGAACGTTTATGAGGTAGTAAATTTTTAAGAGCTTGGATCAGGCCTTGTTGTCCTCCCTGCCATATTAGTATTGACCCTCTGGTCAACTGGAACTACAGCAGGGATATGTCCTTTTATCTCAGGGGCAGTGTTTGATTTGACACCCAGTCAGACCTTTAATATTAAATTGTCTGTTTGACCAAAGCGGTGAAGCCCAAAATCTGGCTGTTTAGTGAGTATATATTGGATTTCGATATGCAATTCCATGGTGAAATTACTTTTGGTGAGCGGGAAGGGGTTATATTGAGACATTTGACAGTTTCTCATATTATCCACCCAAATCCAATATTTCTCTGCAATATTTGTTTGCCAGTTTACTGGTATGGATCGTTGTGGCCGAGACTGAAAGTTCAATGTTGTGATTGCAATGAATTGGAAGTATGCAGTGAGGGAAGCTCTGGATTACTGTAAGTTCTCAGGGAAAGCTGTTCTACTGACACCCTTACATACATGTATACAAAGTAATTAATTAGCTGTTAGTCAGACCTGACTTGATATTAATTAGGATTAGAAGAGAACCATTGATTTAGACAAATTATACAACAGTGTACTTGGTTTCTATATATTATGATCATCTGGCATTTCCTGCAAATTTCTGGCTGTAAAATGAACAAAATGTAAAAAAAATATCTTTATCGTTATTTGTACATTTTCATGAAAATGTCCCGTGTAGGTTGGTATGGGGGAACTGGTTGCATGGTATAAGCTTACTCTGTATGACCAGTGCCCATTGTACTATGATGGAGTGCCCAATCAACCCAAACCAAACCATTACATAAAACACTGGTGAAGATGGTTATTCTTTTATTATGTTTTGTCAAACTTTCAGTCAATAAGAATCACTGGATATTGCCTTGGAACCCCAAACTATTTGAAACATTTTGTATACATGTACATGCACAAAGTGTTGCTACATAGGTGGTATATTTGTAATTCGGATGTGAATTGAATTAATCGAGTTCCGCCTTGATGCCAAAGTAATTATCACTCACACACGGTTGTATCCAGCTCATTAAGCTCTGACAGTAAATATAAATAGCTGTCATTATTAACACTTACTACACTGTCAGAATGTCAGAGTTTACTGCAGCATTAATACTAGCCTGCCACCCTATATACATAAACAATATATATATAAATCTACCTTGTAGCATGTCTTACTGGAAGAATATAAGCATGCCTGAGGGAAGCCAGACTTCAATTTACATTGCATCAAAGCTTTCACAGTCTGGATCATATATACATATGTGTACGAGTACCCGTGTCGTATTGGTGTATATCTTCACTAGATGGTATTTATAGCTCAACCTAGAACTGTTGGCGCAGATCCGAGAGTCGCCGCGAAAGGTGATTTTATTGATAGGAAATCATGATAACTGGAAGCATCATTTCACAGTGATCTATACATCGCTGATCGTCCTTCCTATTGATTGTTCGTATTTGCTGGCATCTGGAAGATGGAAAAACGATTAGGGCGTGTCATGGGAGAACGCCATACCACTACACATGTTTCATTTCATCCACATGATGTACATGTACAATATAGTACATGTTGTATCATGGTCATCCTTTCACACAACTGTCAGATTCTTTTCAGTGGATCGACCAGATTTCCATACATCGATTCCCCGTCAACCTCATGTTGAGATATTGGATATTGTAGCTTATCCTGATTCCATTGTAATCTTCACACAACCAAGTCAAACATTACATGTATTTGGCTAAACCAAATGTGACATGGTTTCTCTACAGAATGGTTATATTTGTGATGTTACTCCCCGAAATATTTTTGTGGTTAAATATAGTGAGGGAGTGAGTGAATATGGTTTAACGTCATTGTTAACAATTTGACAATGGGGGAGGCAGTGGTAGGGGTGGGGAAACATAGCTACTTGTATAAGAGCAGATCTAACTGCCATTTTTACCCCTCGGGCAAGTTTTGTGTCAGTGTCATCTGTCCGTCCCCCCCATCTGTTCATCCTTCTTGTGGACAGATATCTCAGCCATGCATTGTAAATTCATACCATTTTCATACCATACCAATTCTAGTATTTGCTATATCTTTTGAAGGATCCAGGATCTGCAAATTCATATTACATATGCACCTGGTGATTGACTAGAAGTTGACTGACCTTGTCCTATTTTCTCAAGGTCATATACTGTTTATTATGATATAATATAGCTAGGCTTTCCAAATTAATACTATACATTACATCTGGCAATGTTCCAGAGGTGTGCTGAAGATGACTGACCTTGACATAGTGTTTCCAGGTCAGATTCTATTTAGTATAATATTTCATGAAGGATAAATATCTACATTGTTCAGATTTATACTATAGATGCATGGACCTGAAGTCTATTGAATATCACTGACCTTGACCTATTTGCTAAAGGTCAGATTTTGCATGTTAAGTCTAAGATCTCCAAATTCTTGTTCCCTATGCAATTACATGTAAAGTTAGAAAACTGTTGAATATGAATGACCTTGATCTATCTTTCCAAGATCAAATTACGAGTATATTTAGAGCTAAGAATTTGGTCATGCGCTACAAGAACCTCAGTGCATCAATTAAGGCCTTGGCGAAACCTGACCTGGTCAAGCTTCCTTTGTATTTCTTATATGAGAGAACCACCATCAACCCTACTAGATCACAGTTTTTACCCCTCGGGCAGATTCTGCCCGAGCGGTATTGTCGTTGCCTCCGTCGTCTGTCCGTCTGTCCGTCCGTCTGTCCGTCCGTCTGTCCGTCCGTCCGTCTGTCCATCATATCCTTGTAAACACATTATCTCAAAAAGTTCTTCACTTACAACAATGAAACTTCATACAGTTGTTTAATACAGCCAGTACCAGAAGCCTATTGAAAGTCGGTGCCATTGGATGTGTTTTTCAGGAGTTATGCCCCTTTATACATGTCTGGCTGTTTTTATCCTTGTAAACACATTATCTCAAAAAGTCCTTCACTCACAACAATGAAACTTCATACAGTTGTTTAATGCAGCTAGTACCAGAAGCCTATTCAAAGTCGGTGTAATCGGATGTGTTTTTCAGGAGTTATGCCCCTTTATACATGTCTGTTGGTCCATATCCTTGTAAACACATTATCTCAAAAAGTCCTTCACTCACAACAATGAAACTTCATACAGTTGTTTAATACAACCAGTACCAGAAGCCTATTGAAAGTCGGTGCCATTGGATGTGTTTTTCAGGAGTTATGCCCCTTTATACATGTCTGTCTGTTTTTATCCTTGTAAACACATTATCTCAAAAAGTCCTTCACTCACAACAATGAAACTTCATACAGTTGTTTAATACAGCCAGTACCAGAAGCCTATTGAAAGTCGGTGTAATCGGATGTGTTTTTCAGGAGTTCTGCCCCTTTATACATGTCTGTTGGTCCATATCCTTGTAAACACATTATCTCAAAAAGTCCTTCACTCACAACAATGAAACTTCATACAGTTGTTTAATACAGCCAGTACCAGAAGCCTATTGAAAGTCGGTGCCATGGGATGTGTTTTTCAGGAGTTCACACAAACCTGTGTGGATTGCTGTGAATAGACAGTAATCGTTCGACTACATCTACTATAGGTAATCACTGCTCTATTGCTATATTGTTTTGTCTGTCTACGATCTATATCATACAGGTAAAATTATGCCCACCCCAAATATGTGAGTTGTTGGCGTCAGAAACATTATTTCCACAATTGCTCTGGGCCCGGCCCGAGGGGTCCCGATGGCAACAGCCACATGTGTTAAACTAGTTGTCAAAGTTCTAAATATACATCAAATGCATTGCATGATTGCTGAGTGTAGGCATTAACTTATAGCCGTGGGGTATTGGGGTCCGAGCCCATTGGGCTATTTTATAAAGTGCTGTCTCGCTGACGTATCATGCCCTAGGCAGGCATGACACCTCACTCAGTCACATTATACTGACAACAACCGAACCAGTCCTTGTTTTATCCTCTTGATGCTGTCACTGTCATGTTAGACACCACCAATTTATATCAAATGCATGTTACTACTTGTGGGCATGCCTCGTTACATGTATGAACAAAGGGCACTCTCATTCCTCTGTGACTGTAGATTGGCAGGCCCTAAAATTTGAAAAGTTTAGTTAACCTGAAAACAGGTTATGTGAAATTGACCCTAGGTAACCCATAATTTGTTCCTCCACTTCTGAACTGCATAACCTATAGGTTATCCAAATAGGTTATGCAGATAGATTATGCCAAATGAGTTTTGTTGTGGCTAGGCATTGGTTTTGGACTGGAGTTCATTCAAATAAAACTTGCTGTTGCTATCTACGCTGACATTTTGATTTTGTTTGTAATAATAATCTCGTTCCCATAATCTAGCCCCTCTCAGCGTCCGATATTCGGACGCTTCCGTTTGCTTCCGATGCCCTTGCCGATGGCAAAAAAAAATCATTACCCGGTGACCAATTTTCGTCATTACCACGTGTTGCGTAAAGAGTTCAATTTTGTGTGACTGGCAGACTTCTATCATTGGAATTGTGACCTCTACTTCTGAAATATTATCTCAAATTAAATTCCCATCTACACGTTTTAACAGTAGAACGTAAAGTTTCTCTGGCAGTCTGCAATTCACTTTCGTTATTCGGCTCTCTGCATCACGCAGGTTTGGGGCCGCACATTTATGGTATTGTGTCTTAGTTAGGGCCCCGTAACCAGGACACAACGTGCAGTTAGATAAGAGGAAATCAGACGTTTACCCTGTTTGTATAATCCCACAGAGGGATATATACACCTGGGCTGTATATTTTATCTGAGTATCAGAGAGTGTATCAAAACGCACATGGGTTTTGCGTTCAATTATCTCCCCTCGACTGGGGCTCTTGTGTGTGAAGTTAACTCTGGTAAGTACAGCCCATGCTTCGATCGGAAAGGATTTTCAGGTTACAACAGGAATTTATTAATATTATGTCAGTGTGACACAGAGTTTGGGTCATAATTTAGGCGAACGAATAATCGGTTATGCGTCAGTTTGGGTAACCGCTAGGCGAACTGAACGATCGTTCTCCTCAAATTTTAAGGCCTGGATTTAGGGGGCGGGTGGATGGGAATTGGGGAAAAACTGTCTTGCAAAGAATCTCTGAAATAGGGTGTCTTTAATTTAATTTGACCAATTCCACTGTACAAATGCTTGATAACTACAGTCACTTAAACTTTTATCTATAATGAAAGAAGATAACTTCTTCATTAATGTACATGTACCCAGCCTATTTAGGTTGAGGAGGGTTCCTCATGAACCGTTCTGTTTAACTCAGGAAGAGTATCTACATGGCTTTCACAGCTGATCATATTTATTGGGCTCATTCACTTACAAAACGTCATACCTACATCCATAATGGCAGCCATGGAGCACCACCTTAATCATGTTCTTTCAATTTTCTTCCCACATTCAGCTTTTTTTAACTTGAAATGAATTTATTTGACATAAAAATGTTATTTTGGTCTCATCTAATGTATTGATCAAATCCAGTTGATAGCTCAATAACACAGCTCTTGTTGTTCAAAGCTCATCTTTTATCAAGCGAATTTCTACGTTCCCACGATATATCTGGCTCAAGTTTCAAGAACTTATAAATAGACACGAGACGTCACTGACCTTGAAAACGGTTGAAATTTGAAATGGGTTGCACAAGAGCATTATTGATTGGCTGACCTATATAGTTGGCATCATATTAGGAGGAAGGACGCCGTTAAATAGAGACTGATGTCACTCTACTGTCAACTGATGTGTACTTTCTGATTGGTTCGTCTCTCGTTCGTAGGTGAAATCTACACCTCGGATTTTGAACACTGAAGGGGGTCAGATAAATCAAGGCAGGTTCGAAGTGGGAACGTAGAAATTGGCTGGATAAAATGAAGATGGTTGAAGGTTAGCCTGAGAAGAAATTGTAAAGCTGTTGATTGGACAATTCCAGGTTAACTGATTTGTGCAATATAGATGAGGTTATTATTCAATACACCTTATTGTGTTGTCTGTGACAGTGATATTCTATTTCCAGGGTCAGACACTTATTCCAGACAGTTGTGTGACTATATTAATATTTCACAAGCCCAAGGTGATAAACGGCCTTGTTAACTTGTCTACGGTCACTCTGTCATCTAGGCTTACTCTACAATTAGGATGTGCATTTTATTTTTCGGAAACTATTCTTCAAGGTTACATTACTTAATAAATATCACCAAATACCGCCCTGTGAAAGTCTCAGGGAGTGACCTTGGGTGTCATCCAGTCCTACCGACGGGTGGTGGTTCTCTCCAGATACTCGGGCTTCCTCCACCAACCAAACTGGCTGTCACCATATGAGTGAAATAATCTTGAGTGCGACATTAAACCAAATCTCCCCCCTTGGGTGTCATTTTGACCAGATGACGGGTGCATCTGATTGGCTGAGGCTCCATACTGTTCATTGGCAATAAAGAGGTCTGAGATGTGCAAATGCCCAAATTTTGGTTTTTCCTTGATCTATCAAGTTTTATTTGGGAAGATAATATAGTCGCAAGCAGTGTTCTGGCAATATACTTGCTGTCAATACCTACAGTTGTTCATTTTCGTATCATATTCCATCTTTATTATAATAAGTATCGACATGTATTTGAGGAAGATCAGCCTGTCAGTAATCAGATACAGTGTAGCCTCACTACATAAGGTGCCTGGTTATAGCGCTGATCGTGATATAAGACGGTTGCTATGGTATCCCCAAAATTAATGCATATTGATCATTTCAACCAAATAAGGTGATTCAAATTTAGTCCCCGCATAACAGCGTTATATTGAGGTTACACTGTACATGATAAATTTGTCACATTGAGCTTGCTCAGGCGTCTGTTGCCGACGACAAGCTAATTATGTTTTTCATAACGTACATCTCAGTTAAATTGATTTGATAATTTCATTGGAGAGATTCTTGTCTCTTTTACAATGGTGTTCATGTATTTTGACTCCAGTAACTTCAAAATGGTTTCTTCATCATCCAATGTACATCATGATGAATGTGTGTGGTACCGTACCTATTCATGTATGGCTAGCTGTGAATCCATGGAAATCCACACATTCATGGATCAAGGTGAGCTGTATGTATATGCCTGTATGGAATTAACCTGGCCTGGGTGGCACTCTTTCATAGAAGTGAAGGTGTGGTATACATGTGTAGGTAGAACTGGGAAATGAGCAGTATTGCCTTAATTGCGACGTTTGCCGTTGCATAAATTGAGCAAATCCGGAAGCACTTAGTTTGTATTTGTCCATCCATTACCACGTTCTATAGCGGTGAAGAATGGGAAATTACCAGTGGAGTAGGAACATTGGTCTAGATTAACTGAATAGAGTGGATTAGTTTAGAGGCTATATTGACCCACGACAGTCCAGTCATGTCATTACCCACAGTGCATTGTGCCATTGAACATTGGGGGGAAATTGTCCATTATAGCCTTGTCCGGCCATCTGAGGTCAAATGTAAACAAATTCAGCTTCCAAAGTGGACAAATTATACAAGTTAATCAGTTAATACAGGTAGTCAGACAAATGTCACTTGGGACATGATATGGTCCAGTTACTTGAATAAGCTTAATCATTAATTAATAGACCTGGAGATAATTAGTTTGGACTGTCTACATGTATCTCTATCTGTCCATTTCACACCAGTAAATTGTCAGATTAATTGATTATATTCTGGTTGATCTTTGATGATTATTAACTGTACATCCATATGTAATATAAATGATTAATTGATTGCCTGTGGACATGTACTATGTGATAGAAAATAACCTAGGGTAGAATCTGCACTTTATATTTCAATACTTTGAGTATGCACTTTTGGATTTGTGTTCACATGGAGTTTTCTATGTGTGTCGGTAAAGAGTGATTATTTCATGCATGAGTAATATCAAAATTTGGCTTTGGACTTTGGTTGAATTGACTTCATGGTGGTCAGAGTCAAGGTGGAGATCGCTTCTAACTGTTAAAGAATTCCTTTTCTTATCCCCTGAGACATGTGAACTAGCTAGTGAATTTTATGAAAATATTGCCTTGTTTTGAGGGGAATATGCAGTTTTGTTGCCCCGAGGATTTTCGTTGCCCCTCGGCTGTGCATATTGCCCTCGCCTGCGGCTCGGGCAATATGCACAGCCGAGGGGCAACGAAAATGCATATTCCCCTCACAACAAGGCAATAATTTCATTATTATATTTATCAACTTAACTCTGTGTTAATCTATTATCTCTCGAGCAAAATAATGTTTTATGTTTATTTTGGAAGAGCGCAATCCTTCTGAGTTGATTGCTTTCAGTGGGCAATCGCCAGCAACATTATTTTTCATGATTCGGAGCTGATTCACTACTATCGTGTAAATCTCGCAACGCTTGTTAGTTACTCCAATAATGTGCTTGGGTACGATTCTACTTACAATTAGATGGGGGGAGATAATTTATTTCTGCTGTGTTCTCCAGCTAAAATCAACTCGACGAACTGCTCCGTGATCGGCTGTTTGCAGCACGACTAAGAGAACGGGGCGATCTCTGTTGTAATTATCTCCCTTTAGTGTATATTCCATGGGGGGTGGAATATGCAGTTTTATTGACCGGGGAATATGCAGTTTTATCTCATTACAATTTATATAGGGAGACACTCTAATAAATATAATAATGTAGAATGTTACATGTAGCAGAAGTTTTGCCGTCTGACTAATTAGAAGAAATATAGTACATGTGTAGATCAGTAATTAATCTACTCACGGCTAGATTTCACTATTAATGTTACATCATATGTATTCAGATCGTATGTAGTCAGATTTCTACAGTCTGCCAAGACCTAGACCAGTTAAGGTAGCTCTTTGAGCATGACCATTGTGTAGTAGTACCATGGTTCACTGACCGACCAGACCACATGCTTGACATTTGGCCAACAATTCATCTCCAACTCCAATTAATACAAATCATTGAGTCTTGACTATATATATAATATTAACTGCAGAAATCATTATTCAGCCATTTTGTCCATGGATCTTCGCCTCCTTGGCAATTTTGAATTTATTGTCCATGTACCGTAAATGATACCTGTGGTGAAAACTCGTGGTATGTGTGTATGAGAACTGTGGCCATTGATGTCAGCCATTAGTTATTCCGGTCTTCCCATGTCAAAAAGTCTGGGAATAATTCTGGGAATAATATTGAGATGAAAAGATCTCGTGTAATATCCTGATGGAAGATAAGCCTGGCTTTATCCCTGATTAAGTCGTGGATCCTCGTGGATGGTGAAGCCAAAGTTCTGCTGGTACATGTAGTATCATACGGGTACATTGTATACTGCCCACATAAATAGAACATGGATGGTATTGGGAGATCACAGGGTTCTACAAAATCAGGGCAACCCTGTTTTATGGCTATTTATATCCAGCTTACAGTAATATAGATGGCATAATTACCCTAAATTCTTCAATATGATGTATTCTGCATGTGTACTGATATATTGGGGTAATTACATGTGGGCCTACTGTGATCAATTAGGATAAAGACTTCAGAGGTGTGGGTACTGTACTGGCATGTGCAATACAAATCATTTTCTCATCATTAGTCTGACCTGATCAAATGTGCTTCCGACATACTGTTTAATATGGTATACTCATCATTATGGGAGAGTCTATGAAGTTGAGCAATCAATCAGTGATCAGTCCGGATGCTGTAGCACTCGTTAGGCCAAAATTTGAATATTGTTTCTTTGGGGTGACCCTGCATCACATGAACAAGTTCAAATGAAAAAATATATCTTTATATATATATTTAAAATATAAAAAATAAAAAATCGACCTACTGACCCATGGTTTGCAGCAAGGTTAAGTTACCCCAAACAAGGAACTTTTAATTTTGGCCTTAGCACATCCCAGACAATGATTCCTGGCCCGCAAAGTCTGGGTCATTTGGGTAGTAGGACCTGTCACAGCGACAAGTGGAAAGTTACAACATATACATGTATACATATGGTTTTACGTTGATGAAATATTTTTGGCAAATGTTACAAATTTTAAATACTCTGTGAATTAGATGTTTGCCAATTTCTCTTTGTTCTTATTTAAAAATGTCAAACTCAGACCGATATGAGCGAACAATCAGCGGGACAGGGCTTGCATTCTAGAAATTTTAGATTTGATACGTCTGGTCTTAGCTATTAATGAGGCTCATTTGCTCACAGCAGGGCTGATTTCAATTCAACTACATTATCAGCACTTACTGGGCTGATATTAAGTACATACATGTAGGTCACACGAAAAGCAATCACACAGCAGGGCTGATTTCAATTCAACTACATTATCAGCACTTGGGCTGATATTAAGTACAAAGGTCCCATGAAAACCAATCACTGTGACTTTACAGGGTCTGAGCTGATAACCTGTACATCTGCTTCTTAAAATTCAGTAGCCACTTAAGATCTATGATTGATTATGCATCTTGTGTAGCTGTTTATGATGTAACGAGATATTCAGTAAGCTTATCTATATATATATATGTAAATATATTTAATCATGTGTTTTATAGAAGGAAAAGCTTTACCTACAGACCTACATGTACATGTCACACTGACACCTGGTGCAGACAAATAATCTTAGCACGTGAAAATGGTATGTTGTTGTTGCTAGTGACTATTGCAATGTGCCCTGTCTGGTTGTACTATATCGTGATAAGTCAAGGTGAACACTAGATACATGTATCTCATGTGGTCTGACTGTCTCCCAATTTACAGGTCATGTACTGCCTGATCGTAATTCAGTAATCTTTTCAATAATTCCATTAAAACCAGTCATCCAAAACATTTATACCCTGGCACGGAATGAATTGATTAGTTTACTGAAGTTCAATTAAGGCTTTGATGTACATGACATGTAGAGTGGGTACAATTCTAGCCGTGTCTATTACGCTATATATAATTGCTCATTGTAGTTCACACGTCTGTATGATAATCAATGATACATGTACCAATAAAATAAGGGGAACTTCTCCCTGAAATGTCTCCAATTGGCCTCTTCATAGGGAGTAACTTACAATGTACTTGTACCAAGCTAATATATTACTGAAGTTTCACCTGGACAGCAGACTGTCTATGCGACAAGGTATCACTTTTTGGGAAATAAGGTTCTAATTGAAATTCATGCTTCAAAATGAATGGGATCAACAATCAGATATTTGTATATTTTGCGAATTATGTTAACGAAACATCAATCTGCTTATTTCAAAACACACTTTTCGTACATGATACCTTTTCCCAACAAAACAATAGAAATAAAAAGTAACAGTGAAATCTGCCCGCCCGCCCCACTTTCCTGGTGAGCAGATGATAATAAACGAACTATTAAGTTGAATGAGCCTAAGGGTACCGTACCCCAACATGAGGTGGTAGAGCTAGAGGGAATACAGTATCAGTGTGGCTGTACTCCTTCCTCACCCAGCTCCATAATTGAATCAGGCTAATATAACTCTCAAACTTTATCTATCAGACACATAGACCCACTCTAATGGCTGTCTGATCTACTATATATAGAAACTTGGGTTAAAATCTACTATAAATAGATCTCTGGTCACAAATGGACCTAAATATTGATTATTGGTGGACTATAAAGTTGAATGACCACACACTTATTGCTACAGTACATACTGATGGTGCATTTACTTGAAATGTATGTATTATTGTGTTATTGTATTATGTTGATCCATCTGTTTTTATAAACCTGGCTATTTGCTCACCCGCTAAAAGTTAAGATGCATGTACCGTACACAGTGGTATAGGAAGTTCTTCTATAGATCAGGATACTTCATATGTTAAATGTTTATTAGCTGCACATGTAGGACCTCTGGAGTTGGGTTGGGGGGGGGGGAGAAGAGGGGGTAGGGGCATATGACCTAATCTTATTACATATGTGTATGTGGACCCATCACATGATCCAAGTGTTATTACATGTAGACCTAGAGCATGACCCACATGTACATGTAGATCTACAGAATGACCCACATGTACATGTAGACCTATTGCGTGACCCATGTGTACATGTAGACCTACAGAATGACCCATGTGTACATGTAGACCTAGAGTATGACCCACATGTACATGTAGACCTAGAGTTTAACCAACCTTTACATGTAGACCTACAGAATACCCTACGTGTACATGTAGACCTACAGCATGACTCACATGTACATGTAGACCTAGAGCATGGCCCTTGTGTACATGTAGATCTACAGAATGACCAACATGTACATGTAGACCTAGAGCATGACCCACATGTACATGTAGACCTAGAGCTTCACCAACCTTTACATGTAAACCTACAGAATGACCCATGTGTACATGTAGACCTACAGCATGACCCACATGTTCATGTAGACCTAGAGCATGGCCGTTGTGTACATGTAGATCTACAGAATGACCCACATGTACATGTAGACCTAGAGCATGACCCATGTGTACATGTAGACCTACAGAATGACCCACATGTACATGTAGACATACAGCATATATATATACATGTAGACCGGAGGCATGGGCCACATGTTATTTGGCCTATTCGTATCATGAGTTTGAATATCCGAGGTGAAAGGATGCATTAGTTTGCAATAGAAACTGAATCTGTGAACTGAGAATCTCAGTCATAGCTAAATTGCAGTCTTTTGAATACCATCTCCATGTAGTGTAATAGATTGCTATTTGTGTGTATATGATTTATTCCTGTAAATGTACATGTACCTTTACATGTCTACAGAAAATAACCCAATAAAATATTGTATTGTTCACTGGAGCCAGATAACAACATCAGCCCAGATGCCCCAGGTGCAGCTCTAGGTTGTTATCGATAAATTCCTTATTCTGACATTTACAGCATGTGTTATAATAAATTTGCTTCCTCAATAATTGGATGTCTCGTGTATATCTATAGGTTATCAGTGTAGACCTCTGTGTTTGTTGGGAGGGCATTTATCAGGCGATCTGGATGGCAAGTCTGATAAATCACCTCTCAACAAGCACAGAGAATGGTACCGTAACTTCTTCGTCACCTTTGTCAAATAAATGAGATTTTCTTCAAAAATATTTCAAACTTTCTCTTCCCACTGTTTGTATGTCTTTTGACATTTTGCCCTAGCACCCGTAGTCGTGGCAGTATATATGTATGGTCCTGCGCCATTTATATTAAAACCTGGTTAACTCTTTCCCCCATATAAGCGGATTTTGACGACTTGTTTAGATCCCCATGTAAGCGTGTTTTGACGAGTGTTCGCGTAACCCATGAAGACGGGTTTTGACGAGTGACTCGAGTTCCCATGTGGTGGATTATTCTTGCAATTTTTGGCGTTTACTTTGAGTAAAACCTAATTAAAACTATGCATTCTTCAGAAAGCCAAAATTTCAATAAATCCGACTATATGGACTGTTGTATGAGGCGCCGTTTGTGACAATATTGTCAACGACAAATATATAGAGTTAAAACCAAAATATAAAGTCGCCGTTTGTGAAAATATTGTCAAACACAAATATATAGTTAAAACCTTTGTAAATATATATAAAACGAAATAAATAGGGCCTATATATAAAGTTTTATTTTTTTTATTTTTATAAATATTTTTTTAACATAAATAACGATAGGAAGTTAAGACGTTAAATTTAACGTAAATATAAAGTACACGAACAAACTTAAATAAAGTGTACATGTAAACCGGATATGCCCAAAGGAAGCTGCGCAATCGATGTGCGCGCGAGTAAAACTGGTTAATCAAAACTGCAACTGAGTTCGGAAGCGAAACTATGACAGCGGTGAAAACCACTCGCATGTCACAGATGTGGCGAATCAAACAATAAGATCACGTACCTGAACATATTTCAGCTCACTGCCATAATGATTTAGTAAAGGCCTATTCCAATTTTCAACAATTACTGTTATCATTTACAATCGTACTTCAGAGTTATCACATCAATTAGATATAATCTACTTATAAATCACCATAAGATATCCTAGCCTGCAGCCAATATCACGGCCTGTCCCTTAGATGTTCAATCTACGATTCCGCCGGCCAAGTCGCTGGTTGCTATTTGCCGCATAAAAACATCAACAGAAGTTGAAATAAAACATGCGCAATAACGATGCATTAATTATGCGCAACACAAATATTAGGCAATTTGAAATCATACTGAATAGTAGGCCAGCCAAGAGATGAAAAAACACTTTTGATGGCATCGCGTGTTAAAAGCAATTATCCACGCTTAATCAACACTACATGTTGTGGGGAATGAGATGTGACCGGATGACATTCTCGCTTTTGACCTTAAAGGTCATTTTTAGGCCAAATAGGTCACGTGGGTTCAAATCGGGATATTTTATCAAACTTTTCGTGAAAGCTTAGTAAATTGAAGATTGAAGCTGGCTCAATCTTTAACACTTGACAGTTTATTCAAGTGGGCTCATTTTGAAAATATCTGCATAATCACTGGTACAAATGATCATGGGAAAATTCAATATGGCACCCCGTAAATTTCATCCAAAATTTACTCTGAAGTAGTCAAGGTTGCCCATACATATAACTACTAATTGTAACTGTTTAACAAGGCGATTTCTAACCTTATCCATTAGATTGGAATCGTGAGATATTCAAAGGGGCAGCCATATGTAATATATGTAGTTTCGGTATCATTCACTACGCGTATGCATATCAAACAGCAAGGCATTATAAGATATCGTTATGGCCATTGAAGTGACACTCCCGAAGTGAACGCCGGCTTCATCTGAGCATGTACCTGTGCTAACAGGGTCGGAAATCTGTTCTTTTTACTAGTCCCAAAACCGGAAAAGAGCTCTGGAAAGTAGGTATTAAGGCATTTGTGGGTAGAATGTGGTATAATGTTGGTTTTTTTTCTTCTTTTACAAAATTTGGACCTGCTGATTCTGAAAATGGCGTATGCCAAGCTGTATTTGTGCATTTGCATTTTGTATTTCACCAGACATCTCCTTAATTCGTGATATTGTTGGGATAGAATGGCTGAGACATTTTCTGGGAATTAACGCATCAAGAAATCTAATAGTCGTGTATTTTCGTTCATTTTCCAATATGGCTGTCATATACATCCACTAAATATTGTATTTACTGATCCACCAGGGAATATGAGGGTGATTCATTCTGCAACATTAATAGCACAGGTCGCAGCACATATAGTTCATTGAACCATACATAAAACCTAAAATAATAAGCTAGGACAGCCTCTAGCTGCTGACATTAAACCTACCAGGACTAGTGGGAGGGGGGACAGCTTCTGGTATGACTCTTCCTCCATTAGGAACTTATCCCTTATTTGCATTGCAGTGAACTTCACATACTCCTAGGTGTAACGGTTCACACATGGATTTGAAATGGTGGCCATGAGAGGTCTTCAGAAATTTGGTTAATCGTTTATTTATTCCTATATGGAACATTTTTTTTATCTCAAACAACATGCAATTTCTTTGATCGTAAACATGTACTGATTCGCATATCGGTAACGCAGATTTGTTAAAACATATAAGGCCTCTTGCCCCAAGAATTCAAAATTATACCCCTCCCTTCATCTATCACTCACGGCACCTAATTTCAGGCTGCTATTTGGGCAAACCTTGAAGCGCTTTTGTAATCTTCTACAATATTCACACATTAGTCAAAGTGTGGTGGCATCAGGTGTAATAGGTCTGGCGTCGCTTACATCTCACATGCAGGATTTCAAGTTAACAGAGCTATGGTATCAGCCCTCCCCTTCGACCCATGAATTGAATAGCGCTTGAGTCGGTAATAGGGGATGTGTTGTCGCGCCATTCTGGGCATCCATCCAAAAATGAAGCATGACTCATGATTGCACACCAGGACAATTTTGTTTCGAAATTTTAATGTTGGTTGGTGTGGTCACCTCATGAACAATTAAACAAATGAGTTATTCTCCGTTATAGTAATTTCTACTGATGCAACGAGAGCCTGTAAGAGTTGCCAAGCATTTGGTGGTAACAGAGGCCACATAGAGGATTGTTTGTTGGTGGTTACCAGACTGACAATTCAATCGGCCTTCAGCTTTCAGCTGGTAAATTCGTCTCAAAAGAGCGAGTATATGCATCTCTTCATGGCAAACTTCGCTGTATAATGTTGAATTCTATGACCCTGGTTGGAAATTTTGTTTCATTCAATGATGAAATCATCCAGGAACTACCATATGTACTTGTCTGATTATCAAATTATGTTTAACTCTTCTGACAAATATTAAGCTAAGGCCTCCTTGGTATGGTTAGGTGGCAAGGGGAAATTATCCTGACCATCTGACTGCAAACAGGACACCTGATCAAGGGTAATATTCCTGACCATCTGACTACAAACAGCTAGAGACACCTGGTAAAGGGTAATTATCCTGACAATCTGACTGCAAACAGGACACCTGGTCAAGGGTAATATTCCTGACCATCTGACTACAAACAGCTAGAGACACCTGGTAAAGGGTAATTATCCTGACAATCTGACTGCAAACAGGACACCTGATCAAGGGTAATATTCCTGACCATCTGACTACAAACAGCTAGAGACACCTGGTAAAGGGTAATTATCCTGACCATCTGACTGCAAACAGGACACCTGGTCAAGGGTAATATTCCTGACCATCTAACTACAAACAGCTAGAGACACCTGGTAAAGGGTAATTATCCTGACAATCTGACTGCAAACAGGACACCTGATCAAGGGTAATATTCCTGACCATCTGACTACAAACAGCTAGAGACACTCTGGTAAAGGGTAATTATCCTGACCATCTGATCGGTAAACAGGACACCACAAGGGTAACATTCCTGACCATCTTGACTACAAACAGCTAGGAGACACCTGCAAAGGGTAATATCCTGACAATCTGACTGCAAACAGGACACCTGATCAAGGGTAATATTCCTGACCATCTGACTACAAAAACAGCTAGAGACACCTGGTAAGGGTAATTATCCTGACAATCTGACTGCAAACAGGACACCTGGTCAAGGGTAATATTCCTGACCATCTGACTACAAACAGCTAGAGACACCTGGTAAAGGGTAATTATCCTGACAATCTGACTGCAAACAGGACACCTGATCAAGGGTAATATTCCTGACCATCTGACTACAAACAGCTAGGGACACCTGGTAAAGGGTAATTATCCTGACCATCTGACTGCAAACAGAACACCTGGTCAAGGGTAATATTCCTGACCATCTGACTACAAACAGCTAGAGACACCTGGTAAAGGGTAATTATCCTGACAATCTGACTGCAAACAGGACACCTGGTCAAGGGTAACATTCCTGACCATCTGACTACAAACAGCTAGGGACACCTGGTAAAGGGTAATTATCCTGACCATCTGACTGCAAACAGGACACCTGATCAAGGGTAATATTCCTGACCATCTGACTACAAACAGGACACCTGATCAAGGGTAATATTCCTGACCATCTGACTGCAAACAGGACACCTGATCAAGGGTAATATTCCTGACCATCTGACTACAAACAGCTAGGGACACCTGGTCAAGGGTAATTATCCTGACCATCTGACTGCAAACAGAACACCTGATCAAGGGTAATATTCCTGACCATCTGACTACAAACAGCTAGGGACACCTGGTAAAGGGTAATTATCCTGACCATCTGACTGCAAACAGGACACCTGATCAAGGGTAATATTCCTGACCATCTGACTACAAACAGCTAGAGACACCTGGTAAAGGGTAATTATCCTGACAATCTGACTGCAAACAGGACACCTGGTCAAGGGTAATATTCCTGACCATCTGACTACAAACAGCTAGGGACACCTGGTAAAGGATAATTATCCTGACCATCTGACTGCAAACAGGACACCTGGTCAAGGGTAATATTCCTGACCATCTGACTACAAACAGCTAGAGACACCTGGTAACGGGTAATTATCCTGACAATCTGACTGCAAACAGGACACCTGGTCAAGGGTAATATTCCTGACCATCTGACTACAAACAGCTAGGGACACCTGGTAAAGGGTAATTATCCTGACCATCTGACTGCAAACAGAACACCTGGTCAAGGGTAATATTCCTGACCATCTGACTACAAACAGCTAGAGACACTTGGTAAAGGGTAATTATCCTGACAATCTGACTACGAACACGGGTACCCGTCTCCCTCCATTTTTATGGAATGTTGCTCATATGTTCCAAAAAGAATATCTAAAACCACTTTATCTTGCATCTGACTGGTAGACAAGCTACTTGTACAAGAGCAATACCATATATTTTAACAAATGTTTCTGAGTGTAGCTTCTGGCTTGTGACAGCCCGGTCCTGTCCAACAATCATGAGTGCCATCAGATATTTTCTTTGTTGACGGACCATTTTGTCAGCTATAAAACTGATAAGTTTGAAGTTTCGATCATGCGGATGGGGGATTAGAACCAGATCAGTGGGGCACTACACTTACACATAGCATTCGGGGATCAGAGGTGGATGTTATATTGAATTTTCACATCATGCTTTGCATCCGTGAATACGCAAATCACCTAATATAATATTACCAACCATAATGTAGTAATTATTCTTCATATACGAAGATATAGAAAAAAAATAGACGACTTATCCTTCTCTTGACCTTCATGACCAAAAAAATGACCTTCAAGGTAAAAAATGAGAATGTCATCCGATCACATCTCAATCCCCACGCCATGTAGAGTTGATTAAGCATGGATGACAGCATTTAACAAACGATGCCGCCATCTTCTCGGTTTGGCTCACTAATTTGGGGTCATTGCTCCCTCTAATTGTTTTTCTTGTCCCTCCAGCTAGGGAGCTGAATCGTACCACACTACACAATTGGGTCAAGCTCTACGAGAAAATGTTGTAAAAATCCAAGATGGTCACGTGATGATTTTCGATTTTCTTTATTTATGTGTTTTCTTCACAAAAACTGCATGATAATTTAGTAAATAATCATCTGATGTAAAATTAAGTAGTTTCTGTCTTCTTTTCCTCGCAGAAAAGTAGGAATTTGAACCAAAAATGACGAAAACAACATTTTTTTCTGATATGCCACAGGGCCGCCATTTTGAATTTACTCATGATTTTCTGCTCTTAGCTATGCAAATAGGCTCAGCATGACCCCAGTATGATAAACTACAAAGCCATGGAGTGCCAGCTCTCAATTTTTTACCGATTCGAAGATAGGGCAGAAAGTTTTGGAAGGGGGTCACAATGCCCCCCCCCCCCCGAGGTCTGGTAGTGTTAAAATTTCCCACAATCCATTGCATCTGTGAATATGCAAATCACCAGTAAGTAAGACCAGAAGAAAAATGAAGCAAGTTAAAAAAATCAGTCACAATCACTCTTCCTTTACGAAAATATTGCAAAAAATAGATGCTTTATCTTTATTTGACCTCTAATGGCCTTTATGACCTCAAAAATGACCTTAAAGGGGAATGTTATCGCCGGACCTATGTAAACGTTAATATATACCTTGATACTATAAGAAATCGACTATATAGTTTTCCCCCCGATCTCCGAACTTCAAAACGGTAAATTTGGCGATTTAAACGCGTTCCTACCACGAGCCTGTCAAAGCGGTGACCTTTGACCCATGACGTCACAGAGTGAACCAGTCCGCCATAGCATTAGCATTAGCATTAGCATACGTAAACAAGTAAAATCTGCTCCAATATTTTTCGATTTTTCGACTGTATTCTCGTACTTTGGAGGCATCATACCTCGTCGGTGTGTTGTTGGAGGGTGTAGTGCGAATGGAGATGGATTCAAGTTGCACTCGTGGCCAAACGGAGAAAAAATCGGGGAGAAATTCGACGAAATTTGTGCAAAACACGTGGGGAAAGCCAACGAAATGGTCTCGCATTTATTTCGCTCACTAGACTGACGACAGCTGTGCAACAACAGAGATGGCAAGAATGTGTGGATATCCCCCTATACTGAAAGAAGCTATTTCCAAGATCAAGACAAATAAATCTTTATCAGAAAGAGAAAATAGACAACCCCTCAGTCTGCCGGAGTGCGTGAGTTATACAGGGACGACCGACCTCGTGGACTCGGCAAGCGACAAACCGTTCCCGCAGACAAGCACTGTAAATCTCCCTGGATGCTTGGGCCCACACCGCTTCCATCGTCTCCTCTACCGAAGATTTAATCTTCCACTCTTGAAATTTTGCATCAGTCCCACGGAGTGATCGAACAGCCAATCCTGAATCCTACATCATATGTGTCTGTGTCTTACAGCTATTAACTGAACTGTAATAATCAATGTACTTTTAATCAACTTATTCCCGTATATAGGAAATTCACTTCTGGCACCAGCTTATCCTGATTATTCGGTGTCTTTTTGTATCTCCATGTGAGCACATACATTCTATTTTTTTTGATACAATAAATTGAAATTGATCAACGATAGAATAACTGAAACTAACCGAAAGGTGTGAAGCAAACATTTTTTTATGTGAGGGTGTCCAAGAGGGAGAGTGAGAGAATTAAGGCTTAACGTCGCGCGTTCAGCAACAGGGTGTCCAAAAGAAATAAACTGGGCTTCTCCACAGGCGAGTTAGTTATTGTTTCAACATCAAATAGCTTCCTTTGGAATTTAAACTTTGTTTTCATTTGAAAGAACTTATCCACAGGTATGGATTAGCTCTCGTTTTAACATCAAATCGCTAACAATAATTGACAAACACATAATAAAATTAAGCACGTAAGCAATGTAAATAAGCCGGCCTGCCACGGTATAACAATCTGTCCGTCCCGTAAGAATTGAAAAATAATGAACCATACAATGTCAATAAACACACACATATAAAAATAAAGGCGTAAATAACTACATAGTATGCTCTTACAATAACAAATTATCTGTAGATTTTAAATGAATATATATATTATAGTGACATCCACAATAAGCCAAGCCGGCCTAGTTTCCTTTTTGCTATATTATTTAGAAGTTTTTTAGCACGGAAGAGTAAATTTACGATCCTGTGCATTATAATAACTGATTTATGCCTAAAAAAATGCCAGATAAAAGCAGAAATGTATAAATATTATTGTAAGATCCACAGATAGTTGTAATTTCGTGTATAAAGCATGTAATCAGTGTATTTAAACCGGCCTGCCACAGCCTGACACGGCCTGCCACCAGCTTGAAACAGGCCCCAGATTCGCTTGTACATATGGCTCAAATCTATATGACTCGATAGATTCTCCTTCTCCTTTAGTTTCATGATCGCTTACTGCCTCTACATTCTATTCAGTTCCAAGACCTGTATAATCTCCAACGTCACAGTCTTCAACGTGGATAACGCTGAAATCGGAATCTGTGTCAGAGCTTGTACCGCTGTCTGTGTTATCATGTTTGACTCTGGCCGCTTCACTGTGTGACGTCACAGGGTAATCGCCGGGCGGATTTTCTGGGGGTAAAAATCAGGCACTTTGGAGCCGTATTTCAGGATATTGCATCATCGCTAAAATTTTGAAAATAATTCTTAAAAATAAAGCAGGCCACAGGGAACTGCTTTTTATTGGTTTTAGCCTTTCAAAAATTGTGATAACATTCCCCTTTAAAGGTCAAAAGTGAGAATGTCATCCGGTCACATCGTAATCTGCACACCATGTAGAGTTGATTAAGCCTGGATGACAGCTTTTAACACGCGATGCCATCAAAAAGTTTTCTAGCCATCTTTGGGTTGGGTGGCTGGTCTACTACTACGTTTAGTCGCTAATTTATTGGAATCAACATTATTATTTCCCCCTACCCCTCCTTTCCTTTCATAATGCTTCCCCCGCTTGCCCATGAGCATGTGGACCGCTAGGATAGACAAGTATCGTCAAACCAGTTCTTCTCCCTCCTTTCAACCAAGTTTAACAGCATAAAAATTTGTTGGAGTATCCCAGTCAAACTCACTTTCACAGGAGATCTAACCAGCTAACCTGGCCTGCTTTTCCGTGCTGGTTGTATTAGCATTCAAAACAATTTCTAACTCTCCTGCTACTAACTGATTAAAATACAAACTGTTAAAGATGTAATCAGCCTCAAATCTGGGCTGAAATCAGTGTCTCTCAAACTCAGCGAAAGTGACATATGTTACAACAGGTACAAAATGAAACACATTTGACCACAAAAAACTAAACTTGTTTCTACCATTCACGAAAAAATAGAAGGAATTGATCTTTAAAAAAAATAGCCCATTGGGCTTCAATACCCCTCGGCTATCAGTTATTGTCTACACCCAGCAATCATGCATTGTATAACATCATCAGTGTATTTTTAGAACTAGGTAACAAAAATGTGATCTAGTAGGGTTGACTGTAGTTCAGCTTTTGCCAAGGCCTGAGGTTCTGGTAGAGCATGACCTAATTCTTAGCTCTAAATACACTCTTCTAAAAAGCTTATAATCCAATCAATTAATTTTATCTTGGAAATATAGATCAAGGTCAGTCATCTTCAAAAATTTTCAAGTCAATTCTAACTTAATCGCAGAGGGAACATGAATTTGGAGATCTTAAAATTAACATATAGAATTTGACCTTTTAAAAATAGATCACGGTCAGTAATATTCTTCATTAGTCTTCAGGTCCAGCCATAAGTGATATAAATTTTTACAACGTAGATATCAACTTTCATGGAATATTGTATTAAATAGAATCTGACTTGGATAAAATAGGTCAAGGATAAAATAGGTCAAGGTCAGTCATCTTCAGCATACCTTTGGAGCATCACCAGATGTACACATGGTATTAATTTGAAAAGCCTAGCTATATTCTTCATGTTAGACCATAATAAACAGTATATGACCTATAAAAAATAGGTCAAGGTCAGTCAACTGGGATAGGATTCTAGTCAATCACGAGTTGCATAATATAAATTTGGAGACCCCAGCTTCAATCCTTCAAAAAATATAGCACATACTGAAATTTGACCTTGATAAAATAGGTCAAGGTCAGGCATCTTCAGTACACCTCTGGTCCTTCACCAGCTGTATACATAGTATCAATTTGGAAACCCTGGATATATTTCTTCATGTTAGACCATAATAAACCGTATATGACCTTGAAAAAATAGGTCAAGGTCAGTCAACTAGGATAGGCTTCTAGTCAATCACCAGTTACATAAGTAATATGAATTTGGAGACCCTAGCTTCAATCCTTAAAAAAATATAGCAAATACTATAATTTGACCTTGATAAAATTGGTCAAGGTCAGGCATCTTCAGTACACCTCTGGTCCTTCACCAGATGTATACATAGTATCAATTTGGAAACCCTGGATATATTTCTTCATGTTAGACCATAATAAATCGTATATGACCTTGAAAAAATAGGTCAAGGTCAGTCAACTGGGATAGACTTCTAGTCAATCACGAGTTGCATATATAAAATGAATTTGGAGATCCTAGCTTCAATCCTTCAAAAAATATAGCAAATACTAGAATTTGACCTTGATAAAATAGGTCAAGGTCGGCCATTTTCAATAGGCTTCTGACCCTTCACCAGATGCATACATGGTATAAATTTACAATGCCTGGCTATAATTCTTCTTGAGATATCGTGTTCACAAGAAAGATGGACAGACAGACGGACAGACGACGCTGACGACGACAATACCCTTCGGGCAAAATTTGCCCGAGGGGTAATAAATGGCATGGCATGCCGTTTATTTTTCCACGGTCGTGTCATGGTGCATTCTACCAATGTATGCTGCGCGACATTACCGAACCGTAGGCACGAGCCATGACGTTGTCTCATGGATGCAGCTGTGCAGCATTCAAATTCGTGAGCGTCGCTACGTCACTCATACGTCACGTCATTTTTCTGTCCGCGTACAACACACACTCAATGGCGAGACAGGAAAGCCGTTGAAGCGGGCAGAGATAAAAATTCTCTGACATGATATTCTTGCATTCGTTGTATATGTCGATCTCACTATCATCAAATATAATACATATGCTTTGGTAATCTTTAATCATGTTAATGGCTGAAAAAAAGCACAGGGGAGAGTTTACAAAATCCATCCATTGTGAGGCTGATTACATCTTTAAAGTAACAGAGTTACTGGTAAATTCGAAGCTGAAAGCAGCACGTGATGAGGCCAGTCTAACTGACGTTTAACTTTATCGGATGGCTTGGCCACCATTCCTGATTTTAGTGCCTTTCGTTTGGGTTTTCTCGAAACAGATTGAGAGTCTGAGTCCTGTCCTGAAAATCTGGGGATACTGAATCGTCACTGTCTATTAGGCCATAGCATAGGAGTGAAGTTGAACCCTAGCTTTACGAGCTAGGTTTTCGTTTTAGTTTGTGATATTCACGGAGGATTGTTTGCTATTCACATGATCATTGTGAGTCAGTTAGGACGATCGCCCGAACCTACTACAATAGCCCGTTTTGGCTTCAGTAGCTGGAAGCAGCTATGAGTATGTAGCTAGAACGGGCTATAAATGGTTAAATTTGGTTTTAGTCGACTCATTCCACGACAGTGCAAGATATGGTATACACGTGCAACAACAATTAACATTGCTCTTTCCACCCACCCAATATACCAAGTTAAAAATTCTTACCTATATAGACACAGCTATGATTATTATGTTACGTACTCATCGATTAACAACTTTAAATTCGCAATTTCCTCGTCTAAAACCAGTTTTCCTGCTGCTGCTTCTCACCCACCGATTCTTCTCAATCCCCGCCGTCTCTAACACCAGAACCCGGATGATGTCATTCTCCCTGATGCGGCTAATTAACCCAAATGGTCAGCATTCATATTAAGCGCATCTTAATGTATGGTGGGCCAAATGGACCTTCACATACATTGTAACCCATTATAAAGCAACAATGCACACAAAAACCAGGTCCGCCGTCTTAATTGTCTATATGACGCACAACTTTTCACACATTTCACGTTTTTTATTTGGTATATGAAGATAGCTGTATTGAAATGCTGTCGCTACTTCAACTCAAACACATGGTCGGAGCTTTCTTGAAAGTGTTCTACTGTTAAAAATACACATAGTTAATTTTGATACCAGTATTCACAAAATGGGGAGGAACGAGATATTTCTTTTTGATATATATTCCCCAAAGATGCTAACATTAGTGTAATAATGGTCATTCTGGTTATCCGTAGATTCCGATGAAGATTAGACAATGCCGACCATTTGGGTTAATGCGACCCTCAGGGAGAATGACATCAGCCGGGTTCTCGTGTTAAAAGACGGCGGGGATTGAGAAGAATCGGTGGGTGAGAAGAAGTGTCAAGAAAACTGGTTTTAGATGAGAAAATTGTGAATTTAAAGTCGTTAATCGGCGAGTATGTAATATAATAATCATAACTGTGTCTATAGGTAAGAATTTTAACCCGGTATGTTGGGTGGGTGGAAAGAGCAATGTTAGTTGTTGTTGCACGTGTATACCATATCTTGCACTGTCTTGGAATGGGTCGACTAAAACCAGATTTCACCGTTTATAATCCGTTCTAGCTACATACGCATAGCTGCTTCTGGTTGTTGTTGTTGTTTATCTGTAGTTGAGCCCTAGCTTTACGAGCTAGGCTTTAGTTTCAGTTCGTGATATTCACGGAGGATTGTTTGCTATTCACATGATCATCCTGAGTCAGTTAGGACGATCGCCCGAACCTACTACAATAGCCCGTTTTGGCTTCAGTAGCTGGAAGCTACTTCTGGCTACTGAAGCCAACACAGGCTATTGACATTGTAGTAACTTCGGGCGAGCGTGAGTGGTAACGTTTGTCGCCCTAGCTCTGGTATAGCCTTGTTCTATACTACGTTGTTCTCACGTAGTATAAAACAAGGCTATACCAGAGCTATAAGCCTTTTCGCGGTTATAAGAATTTGAGGTGCAGGTGATGACGACCCTTTTTCTACGCCAGTGCTCACAAAACCCGGTCGACAACTCGCCAATGGCGACTGAAAAATGACAACTGGCGACTGAATTTTTCAGTCACCCGCCAATGTCACTCGACACGATCTCGGACAATGTAGGACATTAGTGCCTCGTCCCATACTGCTAGGAATCCATATTGGCATCCATGTTGAAAGAATACTATCACGCGGAAACTTCGAACGGCGCATGCCAGCTGTATGACTTCCATTACCATGGACACTGATGGAGATTAGCTCAAGAGCGAAGACCGAGAGAAACACCTCAAATTAGAAGATTCTTTCCGGGTAAATCAAGAGAATGTCCATTTCATTTGGATGTATATTTCATCTCCCGATAAGAGAGAAATACAGCGAGGACTATGTGAGGGGAAACACATCCTACAGCATGTGATGTGCCTCACGTGCGGCGGATCACGGTTTACAGCTGAGAGCTAATCCTTACACCATTAATACGCGAGGTATTATGACTTCACGGAATAAGCCGAGCAGTCGCGAATGCCGCCAATGTGTCGATTAAAAAATAGAGTAACTCGCCAAAAGTGGAGAGTGAATTTTTGGTTAATGAAGTGTTTAGTCGCCAAAGAATTTTTGTGTTTAGTTTATCAGGCAGCGAAATCCAATCAGGCCTAAAATATACAGGAAATAATGACAGAGAATAATGCGGACGATACAGGTATGAGGAAGACTAGTCTATTTATAGAGACCATGTGGTCTGCTATCCGCGCTCTTGAAACCATGTGCAGGCGTGACACAATAAGATCACGTGCTCGCCCTAGAAAAGTTAATCCACGACCCGCTGACTGTTCTCAGCCAATGAAATCATCATAGTGGATTTAACGTAAACAAATTCTACGAAACAAACTTGGCGGGAATTTGCAAGTTCAAGGTCAAGACTCCATGGTCCGTCAATGCGATGGTATGCCTGAAGCACGACATGTGCGTTTTGACTTTAGTTTCGCTTCTAAAACAATTGTAGTCAAGTAAAACCAGCTCAGTAAATTTAAATGTTGAAAGACACACGTCATGTGGTAAAAGTTAGCAGAGAAGAGTTTGAAACTTTTGTTTCACCTGACCGACTTTTCATTGAAGCCATTTCGGATTTGCGAAAGCGACACACAAATAGCAATAAAATTATCTATCACAAATGATCGTTTCGTTCGCATACAATTTCGAGGGTACTCTGCAATTTTTTTTCTCTTTTATTTTTCAAACTAACACTGGATTATCATGTTGTTGGAAAGACTGATTCGTGTGTCATTTTATTACATCAAAAGGTTGTTAGGGATTGGTGAGTGAATAAAACATCAGGTCGCCAATGTGGTGAGTAAATTTTTAGCCTTACTCGCCAAATGGCGACGAACTGGAAACAAAATGTGTGACCCCTGTACGCTATAAAGAGATCATTTATCTCTCAAAATATGCAAGACTGAAAAAATTGGCATGCTTCCTAGTTTATTTTAAGTTGATTTCTCGAGTTCCATAACAATTTACCCAGTAGGGTTAGTAAAATCACCAGCAGATCAGTCCGTACACTGGGCTTCTTGTATTAATCTAGCTACACAGGAAGTGAAAGTATCACCTCTCCGATCCCAGAATGCAGTGCGTTTAACATGGTGTTGTTGTTGTAAATTTGTAACCGCGAAAAGGAGTACTGACTTGTCAGTTTAAGTTCGTCCTCCTTTGACTTGGGAATCTTTCTCAACCTTGTCTTGTCTACTTCCTGAGTGTTTTCTCTCGCCTATCGGCATCTGCGATGCGTTGTCGCAATTCAATTAATTCCTCGTCTTCACTGTCCTCGTCGTTGTTTATACCGTCCTCACTTGGCTGTTGTTGTTGTTGTTGTTGCTGTATCAATTCGCAGGCAGCGCCCTCTTCTTTTTCTTCGACGAGTAGCTCCCCTTCTTTTTCGTCGGGCAGCGGTACCGACTTCGGCTTTATCGGTTTTCCTTTATGCATAGCCTTATAGTCAATTTTTCTTCTTATCCCGGCCCGTCCAGTGTAGCATGTGACTGTTGCCTGGAGTGGTACCACCAGCAGTGTTGTGGTTTTGAGAGAGCCCCCCGTTCCAAGAAGTGGTTTTGTATTAGTTGCTTGTAAATTTAGTTTTGCTTCATTTTAGTATTCTGTTTAATTTATGACAGCAACTGTGTTATATAACAGATTTCAACCATTATGGTGTTATTCTTTTTTTGTAAATATTAATTATTGTATTTCGTAGTGCTGTATATCATCAATAATATAATTAATTTATTCACTTAGCTTAAATCATGTATTAATTAAAATATTTAGATTTATTAGTGCTATTTGAAATATATGTGGTTTTGTACTAGTACTAGTTGCTTGTAACTCTTGCACAATATGAAATGTTTAAATTTAGTGATCTATTTAATTTATATAGGGTTATTAATCTAAATATGATAGATATCAACCATCGTGCCATTTTTTTTTGTAAATATTAATGTACTTCATCAATATTTTTTGCTAGTTTAAATCATTACAAGTGCTGGTTAATTAAAATATTTAGATTTATTAGTGCTGTTTGAAATATATTGTTTTCTGTATTGTTTGTTCTGAATGTGAATTCAGAGAAAAATATTAGCTTGACAGGATATTGATTCAAAAATAATAATAATTCATTCACTCTGTATTACTGTTGATATGAGATACAATTACCAGGATTCATACGAGTCAAATGTTTGAGTATTTTTCTGCTCAAATGAGTGGATTCAGTTTTTGGTATTTTCTTGAATTCGAGTATTTATTCAAACTTACCACTCATTCTCTTTATATTGTTTTATTTAATATTTATTAGTTTTCGTCAAAACGTTATGATGTTTAGTAAATTTCGAAGGTCTGAATTGAGTTTTCAAATGAATATTACCCCTGATTACCAGTTGTAAAAAGTTACTTGTATGAATTGTTTATGTATGTCCTAATTATTTTGTAGTTGTAAATATTTTGTCCAATAAAAAGATTTAGTGCTCCATTCAAAAAGCATTGACATAACATTAGGTTGTGAATTAAATTAAATTAGTGTAGTTTGTCATATTTGTATTGCTCAGTGTCCTTTTTGTAGGTAATAATTATTTTTTATTATATGATAGCAAAAAAAATTATTACATAATAGCTTGCATTCTGTAGAAAACGGCTGACAATGGTGGCCGTCTTCGCGAGTCGTGCTCGTGCACTCAAAACTTTAATTAACATGATTCAATTAATCGATTTACCCCCCACAGAGTCACTAACGACCTATTAGCATTTAGGCAGCGCTCCCTAACCGGACTCTGATATTGTTTAAGACGGTGGCCGTCAGTCGTTACGCACCAGCGAGCACAGCTTTTCAGCCCCCTGCTATCCCCAGCATAAACAGCATTGGTCTGTGTGACGGATTGGTCTCAGTGACGGCGGAGCACTTCGGCCCCTTCGGCCCGAAGACATGATTTACCGATTAAAAGTTCCAAAAGTTCAGCAATTGGCCTATAATTGGATAACTTTAAAACTAATAAAATGAATTCAAAACGAACACTGATGCTTTATCAAAACGGTCATCAAGAAGACCCGGGCGATAAAAACGCTACTGGGAGGACCTGGCTCACAGTTAAGAACTCAAAGACAGCGTGAACAAAAAATAACTTTTTAAAAGTGAAACGCTGAAAATAAAACAAATCTGAGCAATGCCAAAGGTACCACCCTTACAACCGTAGTAAAAAAAAAGAAAAAAAAAAAAAAAAACAACAATTAAAACGGTAGGCCTACTTGGATATAAAAGATAAGTACTTTACGTGTTGTTTTAAAAAGAAAAAATCTAATTTTCATAAGTAAAATATAAACATGTATGTTGAAACTCCAAAGGCGTTAGTTGATACAACCAGCATATTATAATCATTTATAATGTAATAGTCATTATGAAGTATGCGGTTTAGTTCATTTTCAAGGATTAATACTTCGGTGTAGATGGTGTTAATCGGTTGGTCATTGAAGCGTGCCTCGATACCTAAATAACACTGTCAGCTGTGTGAGACAACACGTATTCACAGGCCAGGTGTTTAAATTCATATGTCAGTTCAGGTAGTCTTAAATTATGGATCGCCTTTTGGCGGTTGCTGGCTCCATTCAGATAAATATGCTCTTTACTTCGTGTACGGACACATCTGAGAAATTCTCCTCGTGTAGGACGGACGGAGATCTGCGGATGCAAGTGTAGCTCCGGTGTAGCCTTGTTCCATACTACGTGAGAACAACACGTAGTATGGAACAAGGCTACACCGGAGCTAATGCAAGTGAGGTATTCTCTTGTTTGCTGAAAGGTTTGTAATTATTTGCATATCTATATCCAAATATTACAGCTTTAAAATGTACTTCGCCCATGTCTAAACCATCTTAACTTGCTCAGGGCATCTCACGTTCAATTTAATACTACTTAATACTATGAGCAGAAGTTTCTACTTATGATCGTACAGCATATCAAACATAGAGCTATGTTTATGACCTTATCTTGGAGTTATTGACCAGTAAAATGTAAAAATATAGAGACTAGCCGTATACAAATGTATAATGGAATATTATCCCTACTGAAATGGTGGATGGTGGGCTACTGCACGGAGTTAAATCGTTATTTGACAGATAATGCCAGATGTGTTCGTTCGTTTGTGTGACCAGAAGTCGATCAATTCGGAAGTGTGACCGGACCTAGTTAACATTTTGCGATTATGGTTTTGTCCGTGTGAGAGACTAATTTTGCGCAGCGCTGTCTTTGTGACATGAAGAGTGCTGTGTTAATTAATGAAGGCGTATGGTCAATATTTCATATGGTCCCATTTCCGAATTGGTTGACTTCCAATATTGTAAATATATATTTACTATTGCTTATTGTAATATATGCAGAGTTTACACATGTGTTTTATTCTTTCTGTAAATTGTAGCCCTGAGCTGCTACTCTCGTTATTGTGAATTAAATGTGAACCATTCTGAATCATGAACCGACGACGGTCGTCGGTTGACTGAATAAACATTGGCGCCAGATGGGGGACCATCAAGTATATTGAATTCAGTTTGATTGGTTCACAACACGAGAGTAGTAGTTCGAGAAGACCCTCCCTCCATTGTGTTTGTGTTCCCGGGAAAGACCCATTAACAACGGCGTGTTTCATCCCAGGGAAATGAAGCTGTTATCGGTCGGAGTTGACGCTGTCGACATCCGTAGAATCCTCAAGTCCTAGGAGAGGGAACTGGTAACTTTGGTTGTGTTGAGTAGGCCTTCATTTGCTAACTTGATTACTGTATATTCATCGTAAAGTTGAAACTTTCGGTCGCTGTTAGATGTTCGTGTTCACGTTGGAATTTTGACGGAATTTCTTAATTCAAGTTTTTCAGAATTGAGCGAACATTTGATGGAGAGTCCTACATCGCCGAGTTGATGAATTTCTCAAATTTGTTGAACCAAATTGACTTATTCAGGTATTGAATAAGTATGGATTCTTGAATTCATGTTTATTTTAGCATCACCAACGTCTAGATTGTTGGTTGGTCCGGAACTTGGTATTGGTAAGTGGGTTCTATTAATACATGCATTTTTCGACCAGAATTTGACAATGATTCCAGAACTTTACATTGATTCCAGAATTTGACATTGATTCTTGGATTCGATATTATTTCCAAAATTTGTGATTTATCCAGGAATTTGACATTGATTCCAGAATTCGATATTGATTCCAGAACTTGACATTGATTTCAGAATTCGATATTGATTCCAGAACTTGACATTGCTTATAGAATTCGACATTGATTCCAGAATTTGACATTATTGATTTGCTTATTGATATTTAGATATACTCGCAAATCGAATACTTTGATTGATCGTCACTTGTACTATTCCAATATGTAGGGAAGTAAAAGTTTACTTGTTCGGGGTCTAAGTAAACCTGCTACAGTAAATGAACCAGAAAATACTTTAGCAGAGAAGGTAAACTCGAAAGTGTTGTTCTACTTAAAGATGGTTTAGAAGCTGTTGTTACTTATGTAAATATTGAAACGGCAGTAGTAGGGAAAACACGGGAAGAGTCACATTGACCTAAAAAATTTGCATAATTTGTCGAGGATTTGTGGAGGAGAGGTCAAGTGCACTATAGTTCCGGCAGAATGGCCAAAAAGCTACCTCCAACACAGGAGAGTTCCAATTGTTGCAGGAGATGTATTCATCCGCGGTGATGCGGTCTGGCTGTGATGCGGTCGGGGGAAAAAGCTTCCGCGGAGAAAAAGTAGTCCCCAGAATTCAAATACGCTGCATGGTCCTATGGGGTCGTATGAGGTATCAATGTGAAGCATTTGTGAAGGCGAATCTGATGGGGTGGGTGTGGGGTTGAAATATCGTCATTCTGCGCATGCGCGGTGGACAAAGGGTATGGAAATAGACGTTTTGGGGGCTAGGGGCGCCACTAGTGGGTCGATGGAGTCGTATGAGGTATCAATGTGAAGCCTATATGAGGGGGCATCCGACGGGGTGGGTGTGGGGTTGGAATATGGTCATTCTGCGCATGCGCGGTAGACCAAGGGTATGGAAATAGCCGTTTTGGGATCTAGGGGAGCCACTGGTGGGTTGATGGAGTCGTAGGAGGTATCAATGTGAAGCCTATGTGAGGGGGCATCCGCCGGGGTGGATGTGGGGTCGGAATATCGTCATTATGCGCATGCGCAATAGACAGACAGTATGGAAATAGACGTTTTGGGATCTAGGTGAGCCATTAATGAGCCGATGGAGTCGAGTGAGGTATCACTGTGACGCCTAGGTAGGGAGGCATCCGATTGGACTAGTGTCTCGGTCGTTGTCCACATTCTGCGCATGCGCAGACAGGGAATTCTGGGAAACGGGTGTGGAAATAGACGTTTTAGGCTTTAAGTGAGCCACGAATGGTCCGATGGAGTCGAGTGAGGTATCAAAGTGAAACATTCGTGAAGGGGCATCCAGTCATGGATGGGTGCATGTAAAATTAGGGGTATGACGTCACTTGCGGTGTGGGTAAATGGGGCGTGACCTGGGAACATGATAGGAATGTATGTACCGACCTGTCTGTTGGGGGGATTTCCCGGCCCGGCCCGGCCCGGCCCGGCCCGCCCCGGCCGCAGCGCGCGGGTTACTCCGGCCGCAGCGCGCGGGGGTGATCTGATGCCGCAGCGCGCGCGCGCGCGCGCGTCATCACCGGCAGTGCGCGGATGAATGTCGGATCTGTGCTGTATTATGCAATCGGATAGCGGTTGTCGTGAAAAACAACAAGTTCGGCAATGTTTATATAGTTTATTATCCCCAATGTTACATCATACCCAGGCTGGGGGAGCCGCCCTGTGTATGTTTAGCATGTTCACAGCAAAACAAATTGAAATATCAAACACCATGTTTTATTATTTAACGCATCGTCACATTAGGTACTAGTGTTTACTGAGCTGAAGTCAACGATCAGCATGTAGACATAGAGAGTATGTACGTCATGTTATGGTATTCATCAGTGCACGGGTGACGCATTCAACCGATGGGGGTGGTCGGTCAGCTTGGTAAGGAAAAACGTGACATCGGTTACCCTCTCTACCACCCATTGTGTGTTGGGTCGTTGACGATGTTCCCATCTCAAGGCATCCACGGTGTCCAGTATCTCCAGCATCGTCTCTGGTGACCCCCGGTTAATGATGGTGGCCGGCTGGTCAAACACATAGATATTATTGCTGGGATAATAATACCGTAACTGGTCCGTCTTTTTGTGACGTAAGATGACGAAAGCGACATTCAATTTGAAGGCCGTAGTTTGATCTTTGAAGATGGCTTCCACGTAGCTGCGTAGACGGGTGCGGTTGGTCAGTGGGAAATTGTAGATATCTTGAAAAGGGCCATGGGGGGTGGAAACAGTACCGTGTCATGGACCAATGGCGCCGATCGATGTCACTCACTGGATGGTTGTCCTGTAAGAGATCGCTAGGAACATTTGTGGGCTCGACCAGAAAATGTTCGATGTTGTCAGGCGTATGACTCGAAACCGTAACGCTGGGGTCCGGCTGGATATCCAGGCTCTTCAGAACTGTGGGTATAGGCGAGTTCTCCGTCATCGCATCACCAGTGGCGTTCGTCTCCCCGGGCTTATCTTCACTGGGTCTGACCTTCCATGGCTCCTCTTCAGTAGGAGGTTGTCGCTCATGCCATGGTACCGGGGCATGAATCAACCGTTGATGTCGCAGCAACTGACTGGTCAGTTTGAAAAGCCGACCACAATCCTCGCATGGACGCTTGGGTGGCCCATGAATTAAGCGTTCATGGCGCAGTAAAGCATCTTCCCTGTTAAATGACCGTGCGCAGGTTATACAAGTATACCGTCCGTCGTTGTGGACGGCGGTCTCGTGGCGACGTAAATTGTCTAGACGAGTAACCTGCTTCTGGCAAGTAGTACAAGTGAACATCTTGGTGGTTGACAGAGTGTCTGATGAAACGGCCAGGCCGCTTTCCTTTTATAGCACGCTAGCTGGTGATCTATTTTTAGCACACTCACTTCAAGTACCTCCAAGACTAGGACCGCGATGTACTGGTGTACGACTGAGCCACATTGCGTACGTGCATGTGTTTGTGTTTGAATCCAACCGTGCACCATGTCGAATTACGTTCTCTCCGAAAACTTCCTCTCATCGCATCAATATCCTCAGACCCATTCAATATAAATACAACCAAGAAAAAGATACGGACGTTACCGAAAAGACACGGACTTCACCGAAAAGACACGGACTTTACCGAAAGGACACGGACGTACCTGAAAAGACAAGAAGGTGAACGACATTGTGGAAAAACCCCACAGATAGGTTAGTACATGCATTCCTATCATGTTCACAGGTTACGCCCGATTCAGGCATAATAAAAGGATTGATCTGTGTTGTTGTTGCTCTCTTTTTTGTGGACTAACTCATCAGAGTAGTACGTATCACGGACTACACCCGTAGAGCTACGTCCAGGCGCGCATGTGTGACATGGTCTATAAAACACGTCTCTCTGGATCGTACGCCTTCATTTCTACGGTTGCAGAGCCATGACGGACACCCGTCCCTATGCGACTCGCATTTTACAGCATGCGACCGTTGTTGATTCACTCACGGGTTACCGAGCAGTTGTTCGGTCCATGTTTTCAGATGGCGACGACAACGAGGGGCGACGCCAGATCCTGAACCAGTTCACAGAAGCGGTCATCGACAGAGTGCACTCGATGGAGAGGTGTGCCATCACTTACCACTACTGGACTATGTCATAGTATTACAGTATTAAATTAGACACTGTAGATCGTTCTAGAGTTGTAGAAATGAGGTGAACTTGTTGACCTGTTCTGTAAACATGTTTACCTTCTGTTCATCTAGAATTTTCTAGTAATCGTGACCGATTTGTCGTGTGTGAATAGTGTTATTCATCCGTCTGGAATGTTCTCGAAGTTGTCATAATTGCGTAATGGCCGCCTCTGTAAGATCTAAAACAGCGCCATCTGGTCATTTATCTACAGACCCCGTATGAAACTCTGTGTTATGCAGTAGCGCCCTCTGCACATATAGACGGCCATGCAATTGGTGTTTACAATGGACGTTTCTAGAATAAATAGCCTCTGTTTATTTGGGTTAATTATGTAGAAACTTCTCGAATTCTTGTTATCGTATCTGGGTTAAATATTACGTCATCGTTGTACCGATAAACTTTGTTGACCTGATAGAATGATCTCGAATCCCGAAACAGTATAAATAATGCGTCTCGCTGAGTTGTGGGGGAGGAAATGAATACTGGCTTTGATACACGTTATATACTGTGTTCTGGACAACTTATCGGGTGCATTTACTGGACATTTGACATTATCGGAGATTGTTGGCTGAGATAACTAACTGTTGGATTGTGTGTTTTCCCGTTGGCTGTGTTTCACCGCTGTATTATCTACGAGATTGAACTAACGAAATCTGGACACCGGCTGAGCGTTATTGACTGAGGAAATACTGGGACGCGATTCCTGCACGTCACGAACTGTACGTTGGTACGAACTTTGAGAGATACACTGGTATAACAGTCAACAGTAAGATTTTATTTGAAATTTATTTGCTGTATTGACCTAACTTAATTGGTATATGATTTTAGTATTGTAAATAAATACTTTACTCGATTTCACAAACTTTCTGTTGCGTTTTTCTATTATCGTAGACGTAACAACTATGATAGCCATCCTTGATGCTCGGGCTAGGGACCACGAGCGATCACGCCGGAATCAGTGACGGCTGGTTGGCCTAGTCATGGTCTGTGCCCTATTGACCCTGGCGCTGTGGCATTGACAGTGGGACCTGACTATAAATACGAGGGTCAGACACAGTGTGCGTCATTCACCGATTGTCATTGGGTCAACCATGTCACCAGTTCTACGAGCCATCCTTCCCCTTACACCCCGGGTTGGGTTACACGTCTATGAAGATAAAGCCACCCTCGTGGAAGACGATGGAGATGTTTGCTGGTCGCGCGGTGAGGCCGTATCGAATACGGTTACGCTACACCGTGACGGCTGGACCAAATTTAAACGGGTATTGAGCGGCGAGCTCGACGGACACCTCATCCACATAGACAATGCCATCTACGTACACCGTGGACCTTCTTCCCACGCCTGGGCCGCTACCAAGACCCTACGCGAGGCTTCACCCTAGACCCCGATCTGTGGACAGCCTTCGAGAAAGTGATGCCTATCGTGGACCAGCTGTTTACACCGGACGAGCGGTCATCAGACGAGTTGGAGTGGGCTCGTGCCCTGAGAGAAGCGGCGGCAGAACCCAATGAACAAATGTCTAGCCAAGAACCAGACGACGATGCCATTGATTACCCGGCTAGACTCAGTCAGCCCGATGACATGACCAACCGATCCTTTGATATCACGGGGTTCTCCCTATAAATACGAGAGACAAATCTGGTACCATTCACGTACTGACCATGGCGGAGCATATCATACTGGCGTATCTCAGCTTCACCCCCGAGGTTTTCCTGCACGTTTATGCAGATAAAGTCGATATCATGGAGGAGGTGGGAGACATCTGTGATGCGGACCCTACACAACCGTGCCCGGCCCACATTCGTCTGTCCCGGGAGGGCTGGACCCAATTCAAACGGGTGTTGTCTGGTGAACTGGACGGCGACCTCATCCACTTGTGCCACGATGTGTACATCCGACGCGGCCCTTTCTTTGCTCAATTGGCTCGGCTAGATGGGGGTACAGTGCATTTTACCCTTCACCCGGATCTATGGTCTGCATTGGAAGATGCCGTGGTAGATGTGGATCAAGTACTTATCAAGCGGTCATCAGACGAGTTGGACTGGTCATTTACCATGGACACTGTGGAAGCCAACGAAGAAAATCAGAAAGAAACTCCGACCCAAGATATACCCGTTATAAATAAACGATATAGCCAGGGTCCATCATCATTTGTCACCATGAAGAGCTGGGAGAAGGTGTTGGATAACTTATACTGCAGTCCCGACAGTCCGGCGGCCTATAGTGCATTGTCGGCTCTCTATCGAGCGGCCAAACCCCAAGGGATACAACGTGCCCAAGTCCGAGATTGGTTAAGAAAACAAGACACCTATACCTTACATCGATCTGTCCGTCGCCATTTTCTACGGAACTGGGTCATCGTGGGAGGAATAGATGCCCAGTGGCAAGCGGATTTGGTCGATATGAGCGCCTTTGCCAAACACAACGATGGAAATCGGTATATCTTGACGTGCATCGATATCCTATCGAAGTATGCGTGGGTGGCACCCATCCGGACGAAAACGGGGGCGAATCTCATAGCGGCGTTCAAAGACATCTTCAAGACCGGGCGCAAACCTTTGTATATGCAAACCGACGAAGGCACGGAATTCCTCAACAGACCATTCCAACAGTTTTTGAAAGCCCAGAAGGTGTTTTTCTTCCATACGTACAACGAGACCAAGGTTTCCGTGGTGGAAAGGTTCAACAGGACATTCAAAGGCCGCATGTATAAATATTTCATCTATAAGAATACAAGGCGGTACATCGATGTTCTCCCGAAACTTGTGAGTGGTTACAATCGAGCCTATCATCGGAGTATAGAGAGAGCCCCCATTACCGTGACCCAACGCAATGAAGCCCAAGTCCGGCGTGTCTTGTACCCCAGGCAATCGCAGCGAACGCCGAAGGCGGTGTACAAGGTCGGGGACCCTGTACGGATCAGTAAAGTCAAAGGTCAATTTGAGAAAAGTTACTTGCCCAACTGGAGCGATGAGCACTTCCTGATTAAACGGCGCCTACCCCGACAGCAGCGAGTCTATGAACTGGAAGATCTTCAAGGGGAACCGTTGCTAGGGACGTTTTACGAGACGGAATTACAGCCTGTCGTAAAAACACAGCAAGACTACTACGCGGTGGAGCAGATTTTGAAAACGGAACGTCGACGTGGCAAGCTGTTTCATTTCGTCAAATGGCAAGGCTGGCCCAGTTCCTTCAATTCCTGGGTCGCTGCCAACCAGGTGAAAAGACTATAAAGCCAGACACCACTGCCGTCATCCTTCATTCCACGTTTGACCACGGTGCTATGGACAAACAGCAGCTGCTTCTGAACACAGCGTCTCCCAAAACGCGCAAAGCGCAAGTGGGCTTTGTGGTGATAGTGCTAACCCTGCTGAGTGTGTTGTACGGAGGTGTGTTTTACGACGTAGCCTATGTCAGCACGCTACTTAACCAACTGAGAACACCAGCTGTGAGTGGAACCAGTCTACAGATAGCACCAGTCACCCTCGTATCGAGCCCAGTCACCACCACACCCCGTGTACAAGCCACAACAATCTCCACACCAAGCTCCACACCTACACCAAGTACACCCATTACGCCTGAAAACCCACCGGATTTCATCCCTCACACTGAACAGACAACGACGACCGACGTTGTACCCACCACCATCATCCCTCACAGTGAACAGACGACGACCGACGTTGTACCCACCACCACAACCACTCCGGTTCACTCGTACGAAATTTACAAGAGCGGGTTACCACGACAGCGCTTCCACCTCGAACCATGGACCCTCGGTGGCAGCATCCCTTCACTTGCGTCGTCGCGGGACCGACGGGCTCCGGCAAAACGCACTTCGTCAGGAAGCTCCTTCAACACGCCGACAGCATGATCACCGCACCCATTGCCCGAGTCGTGTGGTGTTGCGGAGAATGGCAGGCAGCGTATGCAGCAATGCCCCACATCGTGGAAGGCCTCCCCAACCTGGCCGATTTGGAACCCAACACCTTGGTGGTTCTGGATGATCTCATGGCAGAGACGGATGCGCGGGTCACCCAACTCTTTACCAAAGGCAGCCATCATCGACGGCTCAGCATCATCTACATTGTGCAGAATCTGTTCCGTAAAAACAAAGGACATCGGAACATCAGCTTAAATTACAAGCGTATCGAGCCCAGTCACCACCAGACCTGGTGGTCTTCAAAAACCCAAGAGATACCACTCAAGTGCTGCACCTGGCGAGACAGATGTATCCCGGCCGCACACCGTTTGCGTTAGAAGCCTTTAAAGATGCGACAACCCCTCAGCACGGGTATATGCTCTTCGATCTCAAGCAAGCCACCCCTGACCACCTTCGACTATGGACCGGCATCTTTCCCGGAGAGACCCACCACGTGTACATGCAAAAATAATGTAAACACATCCACAGTGGCGCCGCCAGCTGGGCTGTGTTTGTTTGATGATGGGGATAATCAAAAGATAATCACAGCATGGTTGACTTTGTCTCTGTTCTCTGAAGTAGATAAAAAGAGCAGAGTTGTGGGTTCTAGCATTAGTTGTACATGATGTCTGCGCGAGTACGGAAGCACGTTTCGACGCTCCGTGTATTGAAGACGGCCCCACCCGAGTTGGTCCGAACCATTGTACGCGGTGCGGACCCTGACCTTGTACGCTGTCTGTGCGAGATCGGGTACAATCTGTTAAAAGGCAACGTTCCACTGACTCCGGCTCAGAAGACCAAGTTGGCCAAGCATAAGACAGGTCTCCGAACCCTAGTCCAGAAGCGGGTCTCTCAAACACAAAAGAAAAAGGTATTACAGAAAGGCGGCTTTCTCGGGGCCATCTTAGCATCGTTGGCCGCTTCCGTGTTGGGTCCAGTATTGGGTGGACTCTTCGGCCGACAATGAACCACACGAAAAAAATGGTCCTCGTCGAACCACGGTTCCTTCAAAACCTTCAATCGCCCTACCCTGTGCCACCTACCGTGAAGACCATAAACACCCTCGATGGAGAGATGCAACAGATCTTACAGAGACCGGATTAAGCGACTGTGAGAAAGTACAACGGTACAATGAGACGCTTCAACGGTAGATGACGTTCATGGACCAATACAAAACCTTCCCTACCCCAGCACCACCACCGCCACCACGTGACACACTGCCGACCTCGGCACCGCTCCAACAGCCGCCATTACCAGGGGTACCACCCACAGCCCCACAGTGGGTGGAAGACGAAGTCCTGAAGAGTGTACCTGCATCGTTCAAGAAACAAGCTGGCCTGGTATTACAACGGATGAAACAGAATCCTAACATGACTTGGAATGATAAAGGCGAACTCCTGGTACAGAATCAGGTGGTCCCTGGGACCCACACGACGGATTTAGTGAATGACCTGATGCGTCAACGCAGGTCGCACACGGATCCTCGAGGATGGGAGGTCTTCGCTCAAGGCTTGAAAGACATGCATGTACCACAGGAAGTGGTGGGGAATCCCCACCGCTGGGCCTTTATGCAGCGGACCCAGCAATCGCCAAGTGGCCTACTACCTTCTTGGGAATCAGAATGGGAACCGGAGTCACCCCCCAAAACACCACCACCACAACGGGCACCTTCTTTTCAGAACTTTAAAAAACCATCCTCGGTCAGGACACCCCACATCTCCAGAGCCGTGACACGTAGCAAGTCACCGCGACGAACACGACGCCGGACACAACCGCCCAAGGCCTGGAACACCTATTAAAACTAACAGCAGCAACAGGACAGCTCAGTCGCCATGTTTTACCTCACCCTACCCAGTAACAGTCCGCTGGATGTGTTTCCTGAGAACACCTTGGCCAAGTACGTCACCCAGTTACCGCAACCGTTGCATTTACCTGGACGCTGGGAATGTGGCCTCGTGGATATCCAATACCCTTACTCGTGGTACAACGTGCGAGCTAATGAAGTGTGGTACGAGGGGATCTACGAAGGCAAACACACCCGACTCACCCTCCCCGAAGCCCAATACGATACCCCCAAGGAGTTCATGGGTGGGCTGTCAAGACTGTTGCATTATAAGGCTCCACGGGAGGTCACGAATACTTCAAAACCCATCAAATCCTCTCCCTTCAAGAATCACGTGGACTTCGATTACAACGCACACAACGACAAGGCACAGCTTATCGTCACCGCCAACGCGAGTGTCGTACTGAGTCCTATCCTACAGCAAATGCTGGGTTTCAACCACATCGTGGGCGATATCAACACACCTCTGTTACGGGTGGTGCCCATTAAAAAGACGTATGGAGATCAAGTCACCCACAGTTTCACTCACATGCTCTACCTGCCCGTCCGACAAACCTACATCAACACTATCACGGTGGATATAAGAGATGACACGGGACGACCGGTGGCATTCGAACGCGGGAAAGTGGTGCTGACACTTCATTTTCGACAAGCACGTGCTCCCCACTTTATAATGAAGGTCCCTTACGAGTGCGATGCACGCAGCTATGTGGACTATTATGCCCAACAGACCGGGGGTGGCCTTCCCGTCTTTAGTGGTGCCCACATGCAACGAGGACATGGGCTGGGGAACACACTCGGGAGCATCGTCAAAACGTTCCTGCCCTTGGTGACGCGTGGGGTGAAAGCGATCGGCAAACAAGCGGTACGCAGTGGACTGCAAGTGGCCGGTGATGTCTTGGGGGGTACGACCCCCAAAGAATCCTTGAAACGGCGGGCCAAAGAAGTGGGAGGCGTCTTGGTCGCCAAAGCACAACACACCGTAGGGAATAAAAGACCTGCACCACCGAAACCACGCACCAGTCGACGGCCGACCCAGCGACGACGCACATCGAAGACCCAGGATATCTTTTCTTAACCATGTCCTTGATCCACGCAGAGTCCTGCCCCTCCACCAACAGTGAATTTGATTTGTGGACCGTGCCACCCACACAGACCAGTGCCGAACAAGGATTATGGGTGGAGCATCTCCCGCTCTCCAGCATCAACGAAACACGGCCCATCGAGTTCACCATCAGTAATGCGGATACGGCCTATGTGGATTTAGCCCATACGTACTTGTATGTGAAAGCCAAGGTCGTCAATGGGGATGGCTCCAGAATCATCCAAGCTGCAACGGTGGGCCCGACGTATCTCTGGCTGCACTCGATGTTTCAACAGGTGGATATATTTCTCAGCGACAAACTCATCAGTGACTCGACCAACACGTACCCCTATCGAGCCTACATCGAGACACTGTTGTCGCATGGACGAGAGGCTAAAAAATATCAGCTGACAGCCGCTTTATTCTACCAGGACACACCCGAGCACATGGACACGGTGGACAATGAAGGATATAACAAACGGAAGGCTTTCACTGCGAACAGCGCCTCGGTGTATCTCATGGGTCGACTGCACGCAGACATGTTCATCCAAGACCGGTACCTCTTGAACAAGATACCCATCAAAATCCGACTGATACGGGCGCCTCCGACCTTCGCCTTGATGGCCACTAACGTAGACGGGCATGCAGCTGACTATAAGATTGTCATCCAAGACGCAGTCCTGTTTGTCCGAAAAGTGGAACCGAACCCAGCCGTTCAATTGGGACACATGAAAGCCTTGGAAACAAAACCAGCCCAGTACCCTATCCGACGTGTACAAACCAAAGTGTTCTCTGTGCCTGCTGGAAAAATGAGCGCCAACAAAGAAAACCTGTTCCTGGGGGAACTACCCAAGCGATTGATCCTGGCCTGTGTGGAAAATACCAGTTTCAGCGGAGCCTACCCAGAGAACCCGTTTGATTTAAACATTTCGGCATCAATTTTGTGGACCTGCATGTGGATGGACAACAGGTGTCAGCCACGGCCTTAACACCGAACTTCGGGCGCAGGAATTTCATTCGAGCCTATCAGAGCCTGTTTACAGCCACCGGTCAAATCAACCAGGACGAAGGGAATATGATCAGTCGGGAGAACTACGCGAACGGATACACGTTGTTCTGTTTCGATCTGACCCCCACCTTAGAGAACGACCATCAGCTGGCCCTGGCCAAGCAAGGCAATTTACGGTTGGAAATCCACTTTGCACGAGCCCTCGGGACCACCGTCAATGTGATTCTGCTACGCCGAGTTTGACAACATCATTCAAGTGGACAAGGCGCGCAACGTCCTGTGTGACTTCTCCACCTAACATGGATACAGACCAGATAACCACCGTGCTGGTGAATGACCCAGAGACACGTATGGTCTTTCATGGGGTGTTCGCCCGAGATGTGTTCCCATTAGACCGTATGTATCCTGCTGCATACGTTCTCAACACGGACCCGATGGATCGGCCCGGTGAACATTGGGTGGCCGTATACTTGACAGAAGCGCAGGGCGAATACTTTGACCCGTACGGCCTGCCACCCCTCCATCCCGATTCAAGGCACAGAGACGTGGTGTTGGAACAGTCAAACGTTGCAAAGCCTGACCAGTAGCGTGTGCGGACAATATTGCTTGTTTTACCTGTACCATCGATGCCGGGGCAGAACCTTATCTACCATCGTACAGATGTTTGACGAGTACCCCAAGGCCGAGGACCGAGATGTACTCGTATATGACTGGGCCGCCGATCATTTCAATGTACAAGCCCCGTTCTGGGCTTAAGTTCTTTCAATGTACAAGCCCCCTGTTCTGGGCTTAAGTTTACAAGCCCCCTGTTCTGGGCTTCAGTTCTTTCAATGTACAATCCCCCTGTTCTGGGCTTCAGTTTTCACGTGGTTGTTCTCACGTTGTTGTTGTTACTGAATAAAAAACAAAATGAGATCTCACCATAAAACCCTGTCTTGTGTGTTTTCTATATGAGCATAATGCATGAAACTGGCTTTGAACAGCGTATTAGCCAATCAGCGGCCTAGAATGGAGCCAAAGGTAACCTATCCATGTCCAGAAAACATTACCCGGGTGTACAAGAACCCGGATGTAGGCACGGACGTAGGCGAAAGCATCCCAGTACCCGGATGGAGGCGCAGGCGTGTACCTAGTATCCGTCCATTGGTTCTTTTTATCGATCGCTCATTGGCTCTTTTTCTCGACCGCTGATTGGCGCAAATGCAACTGCCCATCCTTCCCAGGATAATTTACAATCCCCTTTTGGGGTTCAAGTTGTGTATATCGATGCCGCAACATTGTTGCCGAAAGGGAGACCTTGGACCTGGATGTGACCTTTTGACCCGACATTCATCCGCGCACTGCGGGTGATGACACGCGCGTGCGCGCTGCGGCATCAGATCACCGCTGCGCGCGCGCGCGCTGCGGCCGGAGTAACCCGCGCGCTGCGGCCGGGGCGGGCCGGGGGAAAACCCCCACAGACAGGTCGGTACATGCATTCCTATCATGTTCCCAGGTCACGCCCCATTCATCCACACCGGAAGTGACGTCATACCCCTAATTTTACATGCACCCATCCATGACTGGATGCCCCTTCACGAATACTTCACTTTGATACCTCACTCGACTCCACCGGACCATTCGTGGCTCACCTAAACCCTAAAACGTCTATTTCCACACCCATTTCCCAGAATTCTCTGTCTGCGCATGCGCAGAATATGGACAACAGCCGAGACACTAGTCCAATCGGATGCCACCTCACCTAGGCGTCACAGTGATACCTCACTCGACTCCATCGGCACATTAGTGGCTCACCTAGATCCCAAAACGTCTATTTCCATAATCTTTGTCTATTGCGCATGCGCAGAATGACGATATTCCGACCCCACATCCACCCCGTCGGATGCCCCCTCACATAGGCTTCACATTGATACCTCGTACGACTCCATCGACCCACTAGTGGCTCCCCTAGATCCCAAAACGGCTATTTCCATACACTTGGTCTACCGCGCATGCGCAGAATGACCATATTCCAACCCCACACCCACCCCGTCGGATACCCCCTCACATAGGCTTTACATTGATACCTCATACAACTCCATCGACCCACTACTGGCCCCCTAGACCCCAAAACGTCTATTTCCATACCCTTTGTCCACCGCGTATGCGCAGAATGACGATATTTCAACCCCACACCCACCCCATCAGGTGCGCCTTCACAAATGCTTCACACTGATACCTCATACGACCCCATCGGACCATGCAGCGTATTTGAATTCTGGGGACTACTTTTTCTCCGCGGAAGCTTTTTCCCCCGACCGCATCACCGCCAGACCGCATCACCGCGGATGAATACATCTCCTGCAACAATTGCAACTCTCCTGTGTTGGAGGTAGCTTTTTGGCCATTCTGCCGGAACTATAGTGCACTTGACCTCTCCTCCACAAATCCTCGACAAATTATGCAAATTTTTTAGGTCAATGTGACTCTTCCCGTGTTTTCCCTACTACTAACGGCTGTTCGAGCCGCAAGCAGGCTGATAGGAAGATCATTTTTATGAGATGAATTAATTATTAGTCCTACCCCTAGTTATGTTCCATCTAATTCTGACGACGACAGCACATCGCCAGGCGTCTCTGCTTTAGTAGGTTCATTTGCTAATTTGGACATTGAAACCAAAAAGTATTAACTCCTCTTCAAGCCGGCATGCAGACCGAAAACACAAGTCAATCATTGTTTTGGTCCCGAAATAGACGAAGTAATGTCGTGCGAATTGAAAATCCAAAACTTCCAATTTTCTCAGGTGAATGATGGAAAGGTGACGTTAGTTATTTGCAATGGAGATATGAACTGCAATGTTTGGATAACGGCAAAATTAACACCACTGGCTCGGTATTACAGGCAGTTCGTAGGTCTCTGCTCCTTAATTTGGGCGGTGATGTTTCAATAGCAAATGTCCAAAAAATCGATGTCATTTTTGGCAATGTTTTGACTGTGGAAAAGCTACTGGAAGATTTCTATTTGGCGACGCAAAAGCCTGATCAATCTATGGCTGCTTGGGGTTGTAGGGTAGAGGATTTAATTACCAAAGCCCGTAAACAAGGTTCCCTTTCAGCTGAAGCTGCCACAGAAATGCTCAGAACACAATTTTGGAGTGAAATTTCTCATTGATAGGGTTAAATCCGCAATTAGACATCGATTTGACGCGGGTGAAAGTTTAAATGAATTACTTGTAGCCGCACGAGCGGTTGAACACGAAACATCGCAGGCCAATAAGAAGGGCAAACCGTCTCAGCAACAACAACAACAACAACAGGTAAATGATTCCGGGATTATTACGAAACTAGATGAGCTTTTGGAAAAATGAAAACTTTGGATGGGCGTATCAAAAAGCTTGAAATAGACATAGACTCTGCCTCTGCCGATTCTCTCTTGCAGGAAACAAGCCTATGTTTTTGCATACTATGATTGTCTTTTTGAATTTGGTGCTAATACTGTTACATGAGCAGTGTGACTAACGTCACAGGACCTACGAAGTACAGTAGGCATTAGGACTCGAACACGAACTGAACTCTTGGAAATCCCCACCCCCAGTTGAAATCCTGCCTATATTAAGATGGGCACTGATTTTCATCATAAATCACCAGAAATTTCCATCAAAAATAGGTCAGCTCAGAACTTGTTGGTAACAGTCTCCTAATGCGCCTTCGTTCCAAAATAAATAACGATCACCGATTTAGTTTTACATTTTTTTTTAAGGAAACAGATTGAATAATATAAGTTCACTAGATTTCAAGCTTTACGTGTGAAAATACATCTACATCTCTTTAGTGGTTTTTAGTGCCCTTGTCCAGGATCAAAACAACTTTTTAAATCACATTATTTTCCCAACAATACACCAATTTTTTATATATAGTACTATAGTATAGAAAGGTAGCATTTATGTAGTTTACGGTAATTCAACTCGAGACCAACACCTTTTATGCACAAGATAATAATGATTCTATGTGATTTTCCTGAGCATAACCGGTACAAAGACGAATAAATAGCGTCTCTACATCACGTTGTTATTTAGATATATGAGACAACACATTTTGGGTATCGGCAATCTGATGAATGTACTATTCCGGTTTCCTTGTTTCACATTATATTCTATGGCAGTTGATCGTTGATTTTCTTTATGATAACGTTAAACCACCTCAGCTTCGTTGTGCAAACAGCGCTGAATTTTTGAGGGTATATGCAGTAGGGTATTTTTAGCCGGAGTGTAACTGATAGGCCTACTCATTAAATGCGATAAAACGCTGGAGCAAAACGGACCACAGTTTTCTTGGCAATGATGACATACATAGTTTGGATGTGAAACAGGATAGCCTACACGTTACAGGCTACAGCTTACATATATATAACAATATACTGAAGTGTTAATTATAAATCTAATTTTAATCAGAATTATTTCAGATCAGAACTTGGTGGTAACAATGCCCTAATGCACGTTCATACCAAAAATCAAGGTTCTAATGTCAACGGTTCTCCTTATTTTGCCGACGAAAGGATTCGGATGGACTGACTCACTCACTCATTACCGGACAATTTGCGATCTGTAGCCTACTTCGTAGGAATATGGAAAATGGAATAGGTCTTTGGATTATGGACGCGGATATTCTCTAATGGACGACGGCTGGATTATGAATGACGGACTAGACGCTTGTAATTCATGCCAGCATGCTGTACAGGAGAGCTGTTAGATCTCAGCGGGAATGGAGCTTTCAAATCCGCCCTGAAAGACAAGCTCAGTGCCTAGCAGACGATAGAAGTGGTATAAAACGGAAATAAAAACAAAGGCGATCCCTAGCGGCCGAGGCCGAAACCGTGTATTGTGCAAGTCCCGCATTCAGCCAAACCATTAGAACAGAACAAAATGCCACACAAAGGGAAATTCAAATATTATGAGAAGGGCGCTTGTTTTAATTGCGGTAGCACTTCGCGCTATATGAGACAATGTACAAAACCATCTAGATTTAAATATAAAAAACGGATCAGTCTGAGGATTAAAACTAGAACCTGGTCACCCTGAAGGGCAAGCGGTTGATCAGGGTAGTTCACGCCCTAATGTTGTTGTACAAACTTCATTATATGAACGGTGAGCAGGCGCTGCAAATGAGTTGTTTTGGTTGACGGGAAACCTTGTCCGTGTCTAGTTGACACAGGTTCTGTGATTACTATTTCCGAGCGGTATATTCGAACAAATCTCGATCACGTTCCCTTGCATCCACTTGATTCGGTAGTGGAGGTAACTGGAGCTGGTGGTCATGTGCTGCCATATTTGGGGTATATTGAGTTGTCTGTTGAATTTACTGATAGGCTTCCCGGAACTGATGATCAGAATCAGAATCAATTTATTATACCAAACATCCCAGTTGGGACAGTGCATAAAACTGACGGACAATAAACATCAATATAGGCTACAAGGCCTCCAGATAGCTTCATTACAGTAATAGTAGTTTATACAGTGGTGTAAAACATTTATAGCAGGAACATTAGATACATGATACACAAGGAAGTAGTCCACCCTATCCCGTTCGAAGTCCACGTTCCTCCAGACACATGCTAATTTGTTTAGCGATTAAAGGGGCTAGATTCAAGGGAGGGTCAAAAAGAAGGGTTAATTGCTCGATTCGACTTAGATCAGAGAAATTAATATTTTCATATATACCTGGTCCTCGTTGTCCCAAGCACGAACTATAATACACGTGTTCCTTTGTTGATAGGTACAAATGTCATTTCGGCATGCTTTGATCAGTGTAAGAGCAAGTATGTTTCACGCTTTCTACAGAAAAAATCTGAAAAAAAATACTGAATATTCGTTCAGTGTGTGTGAGACCGGTGAAACATACCCAGGAATCTGGATGAGCACCTAATTAGGCACATAAGAGTAAAGCCATCCAAATGTCCCGTGTGTATAGGTGCTATCTGAATATCTATTTATTTAAATTACTGAATATTCGTTCAGATTGTGTGAGACCGGTGTAACATAACCAGGAATAAGGATGAACACCTAAATACGCACATAAGAGAAAAGTCATCCAAATGTCCCGTGTGTATAGGTGCTAGATCTGAACGACGAGGAGACAATCACCCCTATCGCGAAACAGTCCGTAGTACTGTCAGCCAAACACAGCGCCAATTGATCAGCCAGTACAGACCACCTTGGGTATATACGACGTCCATTCCATGGAAAGAGGACTCGAAGTCCAGCTCAGGATCGTCGTAAGATCGCCCGGCATGATTTCCGCTGGAAAAACAATGAACTATAAATATGATGAAGTGTTATATCATTATTTTCAGAATTTAGTGTATTTGAATTGTTGAAAAGTGCTAGATTTATTGGGTTCTTGTTATTTGACAAAGTTAAAAATGCAAAAACTCCTTCTGACGTTATTCACTCAAAAAGCATAATAATTGTGTTACGTATGTTTTACCACTATTTTTCAGGCATGAAAATTGCCGATGTTCGCCATGTTTGTCCCGATGACGTCAGCGACAAATATTCTTCAAACCAAAATCTAACTACTTTTAGATACATTAGTAGTAGTATAAGCGTACGAAGGGTATTATTGACCTGCCGTAAGAATCTGGCATCGAGGTCAAGTGCATTATAGTACGGGCGAAAACCGGCAAAAGAGTGCGCCGTCTCAAAAAGGACGCCATCTCATGTGGAGGTCTTGTGAAGGTCACGTGGTGGTCAAGTGCATGGGGCATGTATTCCTCCGCAGTGATGTGGTCTGGCGGTGATGCGGTCGCGGAAAAAGCTTCCGCGGAGAAAAAGTAGTCCCCACACTTCAAATACGCTGCATGGTCCGATTAGGTCGAGTGAGGTATCAAAGTGAAGCATTCGTGAAGGGGCATCCAGTCATGGATGGGTGCATGTAAAATTAGGATTTTTTCCCGAAACTATAAAAAGAGGAACACGGACTTGACCCCTAAAATAGGGGAAAACCCCTATCAACCCTAGCCAAAAGGGCTAATATCGGTCCCCGGGCGTATTGGAACCTGCCTATCAAGTCAATGGGGTGGGTATATGTAAAATTAGGATCTTTTTCTCGAAACTATAAAAAGCGGAACACGGACTGTACCCTAAAATAGGTGAAAACCCCTATCCCCTCTAGCCAAAAGGGCTAATATCGGTCCCCGGGCGTATTGGGACCTGCCTATCAAGTCAATGGGGTGGGTGCATGTAAAATTAGGATTTTTTTTCCGAAACTATAAAAAGCGGAACACGGACTTTACCCCTAAAATAGGGGAAACCCCTATCCCCTCTAGCCAAAAGGGCCAATATCGGTCCCCGGGCGTATTGGGACTGCCTATCAAGTCAATGGGGTGGGTGCATCTAAAAGTAGGATTTTTTTACGAAACTATAAAAAGCGGAACACTGACTTTACCCCTAAAATAGGGGAAAACCCCTATCCCCTCTAGCCAAAAGGGCTAATATCGGTCCCCGGGCTTATCGGGGCCTGCCTATCAAGTCAATGGGGTGGGCGCATGTAAAATTAGGATTTTGTTCCGAAACTATAAAAAGCGGAACTCGGACTCGTACAATATACAATATAAGGGAAAATGCCTGTATGGGGTATGGGGGTGGTCAATTTTTGTTGTGAGCTTTACTATGGGTTGTGGGATCTCGTTTTTCTCGCCTCGCCCAGAAAATGACAATGGAAGGGGTCCCGGAGCGAATCGGTGAAATTTTTGGGAAAAGCCACCGAGGTCTGTATATAGGCTCATACTGGCTATATGGGGGGGAAGGGGTGGTCAAATTTTTTTGTGGGTGTTACTATGGCTTGTGGGGTCTCGTTTTTCTCGTCTCACCAAGAAAAACACGATGGGAGGGGTCCCGGAGC
>JAVTVY010029857.1:0-13231 GCA_036873755.1 Hanleya hanleyi
CCGCCTCAACGGACTCCTCGGAGTCTTCAATCCCATGTATATTTTTTTGGTGTCGCATCATATCGTAATGTCTGGTGAACGTGCGTTCGCACTCAGAGCAAGTGTAAGGCATGTTGACGGTTGAACGTCGACTGTGCGTGTTTTTGGAAATACGCTTGCTTTTATAGACAGTAACGCCCATCAACGCTTACCTTAACGCTTCAACGCCCTGGTGAATTAGCTCAGAAGCTCTGATTTTCATGGAATTAACACCAATTCATCGAAATGCAGTGACGCCCGTCAACGCCCCTCGTTACGCCTTAACGCCCGTCTCAACGCCTTAACACACTTTCTTAACGCTTTAACGTCGTTTAATGATGCGTTCGAACAAATGTTTCTTTTGTGCTATTGCTCTGACATACGCCGCTTTTCAGTTCATGCCCGAGGTTTTCAACATCGACGCTGTTCTTTCAATTTCCATATGGACTGGGTCCTTATCCAACAATTTCATATGGGTCACGAGGTCGACATACTGCTGACGTAAAGCCCGTCGTAGTCTGGGTGCCAATTCGACCAATACATAAGGACTGATGAGGGACACATGTTCATTCTTATATGTACAGACACCACCACCAACACAGCCACCACACACTACCACCACACACACACACACACACGCACACACACACACACCATCACCACCACATTCCACCATCATCACCACCGCCACCACCGGGCGTTGACGGGCGTCAACGCCCGGTGGTGATGGTGGGAGCTCCCGTGTGGCAGAGCTCTTGGATCGGAGCTCTTGGAGCTCAAAGCGTGTGCAGCTCAGACATTTGCCTATGACCTCTGTGAGGTCACTTCCGCTTCCGTTCACGTGACCGGAACTGACCTTTGACCCCTGCGCGCAATTTTTATCCGGTATTGTTAGCGCGCGCAGGGGTCAAAGGTCAGTTCCGGTCACGTGAACGGAAGCAGAAGTGACCTCACAGAGGTCATAGGCAAATGTGACTTCCGAGCTCTGAGCTCCACACGCTTTGAGCTCCAAGAGCTCCGATCCAAGAGCTCTGCCACACGGGAGCTCCCACCATCACCACCGGGCGTTGACGCCGGTCAACGCCCGGTGGTGGCGGTGGTGGTGGTGGTGGAATGTGGTGGTGATGGTGTGTGTGTGTGCGTGTGTGTGTGTGTGTGTGGTGGTAGTGTGTGGTGGTGGTGTTGGTGGTGGTGTCTGTACATATAAGAATGAACATGTGTCCCTCATCAGTCCTTATGTATTGGTCGAATTGGCACCCAGACTACGACGGGCTTTACGTCAGCGGTATGTCGACCTCGTGACCCATATGAAATTGCTGGATAAGGACCCAGTCCATATGGAAATTGAAAGAACAGCGTCGATGTTGAAAACCTCGGGCATGAACTGGAAAGCGGCGTATGTCAGAGCAATAGCATAAAAGAAACATTTGTTCGAACGCATCATTAAACGACGTTAAAGCGTTAAGAAAGTGTGTTAAGGCGTTGAGACGGGCGTTAAGGCGTTGAGACGGGCGTTAAGGCGTAACGAGGGGCGTTGACGGGCGTCACTGCATTTCGATGAATTGGTGTTAATTCCATGAAAATCAGAGCTTCTGAGCTAATTCACCAGGGCGTTGAAGCGTTAAGCTAAGCGTTGATGGGCGTTACTGTCTATAAAAGCAAGCGTATTTCCAAAAACACGCCCAGTCGACGTTCAACCGTCAACATGGCTTACACTTGCTCTGAGTGCGAACGCACGTTCACCAGGCATTACGATATGATGCGACACCAGAAAAATATACATGGGATTGAAGACTCTGAGGAGTCCGTTGAGGCGGATGCTGATACAGAGACTGCTGAGAGTGTATCGACTGATACCGAAACAGAGATTGCTGAGAGTCTATCTAGAGATACGGAGAGCTTGACCTCAGATAGTCAGTCTACGTCCGTGGAAAGTGATGCAGAACCTACCTTCTGGGATCGTATTGTGACAGCAGCTATCAATACTTACGCTGCAGCGATCGAGGACGCCGGAGAGGATAATTTACAACAGGCGTACACCCAAATGCGCCCCCGCATCAGGAAAACAGCCACGGCGATCTATGAACAGTATACCTTACTACCGTTTGAAATGAAAGGCGACCCCACGCACAGGTCCATCATGTAGACCAAGCGTCACTTGGAAGAGGCTATGGGACTACCACCCACCGAGGCCCTGGAAAATGCGATCAGAATGCGCAAACAACTGTTTCAGGACATGCTGCCCAAAGAATATCCAGGCCTGCCCGACGACGCTTAGGTCACAGCGAGCAAAGATGGAATTTCTGAAATGGCGACAGACAAGAGCAGCCGAAAATACATCTAACGGACAAGAAGGAATATAACAGATGCAGCGCCAAATGGCGGCCTCTGATTGGACAAGAGTTTTCTTGAGTTGTAAACATACCCAACGCGGCTCCCCCAGCGTGGGTATGTTGTAACATTGGGGAAAATAAACTATATGAAAAAAAACTTCTTGTTGTTGTTGTTCTCTCATGTGTCATCCTTGTTGTTGTTCTCTCTCCGGTCTATATCATGGCGTGAAGGCGTTATGTTAGAGCGTTAAGGCGTAACTACGAGCGTTGACGGGCGTCACTGCATTTCGAAGAATTAGTGACAATTCCATGGAATATCTACAAAATCAGAACTTCTGAGCTATTTTCACCAGGGCGTTGAAGCGTTAAGCTTGGCGTTGGCGGGCTTTGCTACAAGATGACACCTCACACTACGCATACGGACCAAGGATGGTCCCTCTCTACACCAAATACCTTCCCTTCGGCAAACTCCGTATCTTTTCGGGTGCCTCCGTGACTCTTCGGGCATCTCCGTGACTCTTCGGTAAACTCCGGGACATCTTGGGCCACCCTTAGACATTCGGTCTAACAAAAGCTTACTTTGTATCTTTTTAAGGGGGCGGAAGTTATTTCCTTATTACTTATTCCCGTTTTGATATTCTAAATCGCGCTATGTGAAAGTAGTATCCTTCATGAAAATCGATATATTTCGACAACCATTATGTCTTTCATAACACGAATAGGACCATGTTTTTCCCCAATAAATTTTCTTCCCTGTGAATATAAATTTGAGCAGAATGCTTCAAAATGTGTGCTATTAAGTACATTTCTAAAGGGTCTGTATTTGTTGCTCCCAATCACTCATAAATCGAATTTGCGCCACTTTTAGAGTGGTCTAGATATCTTCCTAATACATCTATCTATCTTTCTGACCCATTTTTGGGTGTCTAACTTGGAGATGCCATACCCTCCCAGACAGCGCTAAATGTGTATTATCTGGATATGGTCAATTTACACCGACTCTATTTGTTGCTCCCAATCACCCATAAATCTAATTTGCGCCACTTTTAGAGTGGTCTAGATATCTTCCTAATACATTTATCTATCTTTCTGACCCATTTTTGGGTGTCTATCTTGGACATGCCATACCCTCCGAGACAGCGCTAAATGGGTATTATCTGTATATGGTCAATTTACACCGTCTCTATTTGTTGCTCTCAATCACATATAAATCGAATTTGCGTCACTTTTAGAGTGGCCTAGATATCTTCCTAATACATTTATCTATCTTTCTGACCCATTTTTGGGTCTTTAACTTGGAGATGCCATACCCTCCGAGACAGCGCTAAATGGGTATTATACTTTTCACCGCGGTTGAAATAGTTTCAAAACCGCGGTTGAAATACTTTCCACCGCGGTTGAAATACTTTTCACCGCGGTTGAAATACTTTCCACCGCGGTTGAAATACTTTTCACCGCGGTTGAAATACTTTTCACCGCGGTTGAAATAGTTTTTCGATGTTTTTGCTAATTTTTAGTGTTTTCACATGGTTGTTCGATTTTTGCAGTGGCTTGAAAATGGATAGAAGAAATTGTTAAAACCAGAAAAAAACTTTATATCTCGGAAATGAATCCACGTCAATGGCAAGAAATTACAGAAAACGCGAAAGTGAAATCTTGAAAACTAGTAAAAGGCAGAAAATTGCAAAAATCAATGCATGGCCCTAACAATCAGACTTTTAAGAAATTTGAATTCATCAGAGTGATCTGAGGGTCGCGGGTTCGAGTCCCCCATCGGGCGCAAAATTTTTAACTATCGTCCGATTATTCTTCACCTTCAAATGCGTACATAAGCCTTACATGTAACTGGCCTATTTGGCTTATAAACGGTGTTTTTGAATTTATTTCCATGCCTTGGAAGTTTTTCGCGCTTCCGCGATGCTTGCTGGCGACATTTTATTCTGCTTGACGCGAATTTTCGGAGAGTTGCCCGGTTAGCTCAGTCGGTAGAGCATCAGACTTTTAAGAAATCTGAATTCATCCGGGTGATTTTTAACTCTGCTGCTGGATTATTCTTCACCTTCAAATGCGCATGAAATGCGTTCGATAAATACAAAAATGAATGGTAACTCTGCAGCATGCAGCTCGACATGGAAATATTTAACGTTATTTTGACAACATTAAATTTTCGTTGTTCTGATGAAATTTCAGTTCATTCATCTTCCATTTTAACTGATTTTCAGAGTGATCTTGGGGTTGTGTGTTGGAGTCTTTTTTAACTGGCATATCTGGCTTAAGGGCTTATCTAGCATAGCTTGAACTCTTATCAGGACTAATTCTTTCATAACTGCATGCATTGTGACTATGAATTCTGAACACACACATTCTGGCCAGTGGTTGTGCTTATTTTGCATATCTGTACTGTATCTTCATGTTAAAAGCTGAGTAGTAGGCTATACACATTTCGAGTAGTATTCGCCTCAGTGCGCATGCGCGAGAAAGTGGTGTGCGCAGGAGTGTTCTGCGCAGGTATGAGATTTTGTGGCGGTTTTGTGGCGGTGTGCGCAGGAGTGTTGTGCGCAGGTATGACGTCACTTCCGGTCTGCGTGAATCGGGCGTGTGTATTCCTCCGCCGTGATGCGGTCTGGTGGTGATGCGGCCTGCCTCCGCGGACAGAAAGTAGTCCCAAATTCTCTGGCATTCTCCGGCAATCTTCAGGGGCGAGAGGGGTCCCTAGTGTACCGATTGGATCGAGTGAGGTGTCAAAGTGAAACATTCGTGAAGGAGCATCCGAGGGAATGGGTGTGACATGGAACTGACGTTATACTGCGCATGCGCAGTAGACAAAGGGTATGGAAAAAGGCGTTTTGGGGTCTAGGTGGGCCCCTATTGGTCCGATGGAGTCGTATGAGGTATCAATGTGAAGCATTCGAGAAGGAGCATCCGACGGGATGGGTGTGACGTTGAACTGACGTCATTCTGCGCATGCGCAAGCAGGAAATGTGGGAAAAGGGTATGGATATAGACATTTTGGGGTCTAGGTGAGCCCCTAGTGGTCCGATGGTGTCGCCTGAGGCCTTATTTTGAAGCTCTCGTGGAGGAGCATCCGACTGTGCTAATGGTTCGTCCGTGTTCAAGAGTCTGCGCATGCCGTAGTATGGAAAGCAGGCATTTTGGGGGTGCGTGGCAGTGTGTTTGACCAACCCCATATGGGTCCGTGTTTGTGGTTTGGTGGTGTGGGTTGTTCGCACAGACTTCACTTCCGGTTTCACAAAAACTACCTCCAAACACAGAAGAGTTCCAATTTTCCCTTAGACGTAGGGTCCGGATTTTCAACATCCAAGTTTTCCCCGACGCGGCTCGACCCGGCCCGGCCCGGCCCGGCCGCAGCGCGCGTGCGCGGGTTATCCGGCCGCACGCCTGCGCGGCATCACCGGAAGTTCCCGTAGAGACTTATAATACAACAGTCTTGTCACCCCCTGCATGAACTCCTTGGGAATATCGTATTGGCCTTCAGGGAGGGTGAGTCGGGTGTCTTTTCCTTCGTAGGTCAACTCGTACCACACTTCATAGACTCGCACGTTGTACCACGAGTAAGGGTATTGGATATCCACGAGGCCACATTCCCATCGTCCAGGTAAATGCAACGGTTGCGGTAACTGGGTGACGTGCTTGGCCAAGGTGTTGTCAGGAAACACATCCAGCGAACTGTTACTGGGTAGGGTAAGGTAAAACATGGCGACTGAGCTGTCCTGCTGCTGCTGTTGGTTTTAATAGGTGTTCCAGGCCTTGGGCGGTTGTGTTCGGCGTCGTGTTCGTCGCGGTGACTTGCTACGTGTCACGGCTCTGGAGATGTGGGGTGTCTTGGTCAAGGGTGGTTTTTCAAAGGCGTGAAAAGAAGGTGCCCGTTGTGGTGGTGTTTTTGGGGGTGACTCCGGTTCCCACTCGGCGTCCCAAGAAGGTAGTGGGCCACTCGGCGATTGCTGGGTCCGCTGCATCGAGGCCCAGCGCTGGGGGTTCCCCCCCAATGCCTGTGGTACATGCATGTCTTTCAAGCCTTGAGCGAAGACCTCCCATCTTCGAGGATCCGTGTGCAACCTGCGTTGACGCATCAGGTCATTCACTAAATCCGTCATGTGAGTCCCGGGGACCACTTGATTCTGTACCAGTAGTTCGCCTTTATCATTCCAAGTCATGTTAGGATTTTGTTTCATCCGTTTTTTTCATACCAGGCCAGCTTGTTTCTTGAACGATGTAGGTACACTCTTCAGCACTTCGTCTTCCACCCACTGTGGGGCTGTGGGTGGTACCCCTTGTAATGGCGGCTGTTGGAGCGGTGCTGAGATCGGCGGTGTGTCGCGTGGTGGTGGTGGTGGCGCTGGGGTAGAGAGGGTTTTGTATTGGTCCATGAACGTCATGTACCGTTGAAGCGTCTCATTGTACCGTTGTACTTTCTCACTGTCGCTTAACCCCGGTCTTTGTAAGATCTGTTGCATCTCTTCATCGAGGGTGTTTATGGTCTTCACCGTAGGTGGGACAGGGTAGGGCGATTGGAGGTTTTGAAGGAACCGTGGTTCGACGAGGACCATTTTTTTCGTGTGGTTCATTGTCGGCCGAAGAGTCCACCCAATACTGGACCCAACACGGAAGCGGCCAACGGTGCTAAGATGGCCCCGAGAAAGCCGCCTTTCTGTAACACCTTTTTCTTTTGTGTTTGAGGGACCCGCTTGTGGACTAGGGTTCGGAGACCTGTCTTATGCTTGGCCAACTTGGTCTTCTGAGCCGGAGTCAGTGGTACGTTGCCTTTTAACAGGTTGTACCCGATCTCGCACAGACAACGTACAAGGTCAGGGTCCGCACCGCGTACAATGGTTCGGACCAACTCGGGTGGGGCCGTCTTCAATACACGGAGCGTCGAAGCGTGCTTCCGTACTCGCGCAGACGTCATGCACAACTAATGCTAGAACCCGCAACTCTGCTGTTTTTATCCTTTTGCGGGATACCTCCTCAATATCGAACAGAGACAAAGTCAACCATGATGTGGTATTATTTCTTTTTATTATCCCCATCATCAAAAACACACACTCCAGCTGGGGGAGCCACTGTGGGTGTGTTTACATTATTTTTGCATGTACACGTGGTGGGTCTCTCCGGGAAAGATGCCGGTCCGTAGTCGAAGGTGGTTGGGGGTGGCTTGCTTGAGGTCGAAGAGCATATACCCGTGCTGAGGGGTTGTGGCATCTTTAAAGGCTTCCAACGCAAACGGTGTGCGGCCGTGATACATCTGTCTCGGCAGGTGCAGCAGTTGAGTGGTATCTCTCGGGTTTTTGAAGACCACCAGGTTGTTGGCATTTAAGCTGATGTTCCGATGTTCTTTGTTTTTACTGAACAGATTCTGCACAATGTAGATGATGCTGAGCCGTCGATGATGGCTGCCTTTGGTAAAGAGTTGGGTGACGCGCGCATCCGTCTCTGCCTTGAGATCATCCAGAACCACCGAGGTGTCGGGTTCCAAATCGGCCAGGTTAGGTAGGCCTTCCACGAACGTGATGTGGGGCATTGCTGCATATGCTGCCTGCCATTCTCCATAATACCACACGACTCGGGCAATGGGTGGGGTGATCATGCTGTCGGAGTCTTGAAGGAACTTCCTGACGAAGTGCGTTTTGCCGGAGCCCGTCGGTCCTGCGATGACACAGGTGAAGGGATGCTGCCACCGAGGGTTCATGGTTCGAGGTGTATCCGCTGTCGTGGTAACCCGCTCTTGTAAATTTGGTCTGAGTGAACTGGAGTGGTGGTGGGTACAACGTCGGTCGTCGTTGTCTGTTCACTGTGAGGGATGAAAACCGGTGGGTTTTCAGACGTAGTGAGTGTACTTGGTGTAGGTGTTGACTGTATACTTGGTGTGGAACTCGATGTGGCTTGCACACGGGGTGTGGTGGTGGTGATGACTGGGCTCGTTTCGATCACGGTGTTGACTGGTGTAGAGAAGGTCTGTAGACTGGTTTGACTGCCACTCACAGCTGGAGTTCTAAGTTGGTTAAGTACAGTGCTGACATAGGCTACGTCGTAAAACACACCTCCGTACAACACACTCAGCAGGGTTAGCAATATCACCAAAAGGCCCACTTGCGCTTTGCGCGTTTTGGGAGACGCTGTGTTCAGAGGCAGCTGCTGTTTGTCCATACCACCGTGGTCGAACGTGGAATGAAGGATGACGGCAGTGGTGTCTGGTTTTGTAGTCGTTTCACCTGGTTGGCCGCGACCCAGGAATTGAAGGAACTGGGCCAGCCTTGCCATTTGACGAAATGAAACAGTTTGCCACGTCGGCGTACCGTTTTCAAAATCTGCTCCACCGTGTAGTAGTCTTGCTTTGTTTTTACGACAGGCTGTAATTCCGTCTCGTAAAACGTCCCTAGCAACGGTTCCCCTTGAAGATCTTCCAGTTCATAGACTCGCTGCTGTCGGGGTAGGCGCCGTTTAATCAGGAAGTGCTCATCGCTCCAGTTGGGCAAGTAACTTTTCTCGAACTTGCCCTTGAATTTACTGATCCGTACAGGGTCCCCGACCTTGAACACCTCCTTCGGCGTTCACTTTGATTGCCTGGGGTACAAGACACGCCGGTCTTGGGCTTCATTGCGTTGGGTGACGGTAATGAGGGCTCTCTTTATACTCCGGTGATAGGCTCGATTGTAACCACTCACAAGTTTCGGGAGAACATCGATGTACCGCCTTGTATTCTTATAGGTGAAATATTTATACATGCGGCCTTTGAATTACAAGCGTCTAGTCCGTCATTCATAATCCAGCCGTCGTCCATTAGAGAATATCCGCGTCCATAATCCAAAGACCTATTCCATATTCCATATAACAGTATTAGCACCAAATTCAAAATGACAATCATGGTATACATAAACATAGGCTTGTTTCCTGCAAGAGAGAAGCGGTCAACAGTTTTCAATGATGCCGGCAAGACATCATGATGTTCCAAAAATATCAAATCCGTATCGCTGATTAGTATTCTTAATCCATAATATTCGTTGTAAATTCGTCATCTAAAGAATGATGTATCTCAGTCACGCTTTGATTGTGACTGTTCATATGTACTGTTGAACCTTTCCACCACGGAAGCCTTGGTCTCGTTGTACGTATGGAAGAAAAACACCTTCTGGGCTTTCAGAAACTGTTGGAACGGTCTGTTGAGGAATTCCGTGCCTTCGTCGGTTTGCAAATACATGGGTTTGCGCCCGGTCTTGAAGATGTCCTTGAACGCCGCTATGAGATTCGCCCCCGTTTTCGTCCGGATGGGTACCATCCACGCATACTTCGACAGGATATCGATGCACGTCAAGATATACCGGTTCCAATCGTTGTGTTTGGCAAAGGCGCTCATATCGACCAAATCCGCTTGCCATTGGGCATATGGTCCTCCCACGATGACCCGGTTCCGTAGAAAATGGCGACGGGCAGCTCGATGTAAGGTATAGGTGTCTTGTTTTCTTAACCAATCTCGGACTTGGGCACGTTGTATCCCCTGGGGTTTGGCCGCTCGATAGAGAGCCGACAATGCACTATAGGCCGCTGGACTGTCGGGACTGTAGTATAAGTTATCCAACAGCTCTTCATGGTGACAAATGATGATGGGTCCTGGTTCTATCGTTTAATTATAACGGGTATATCTTGGGCCGGAGTTTCTTTCTGATTTTCTTCGTTGGCTTCTGCCAGCACATTGCCCATGGTAAATGACCAGCCCAACTCGTCTGATGACCGCTTGATAAGCACTTGATCCACATCTGCCACGGCATCTTCTAATGCAGACCATAGAACAGGGTGAAGGGTAAAATGCACTGTACCCCCATCTAGCCGAGCCAATTGAGCAAGCAAAGGGCCGCGTCGGATGTACACATCGTGACACAAGTGGATGAGGTCTCCGTCCAGTTCACCAGACAACACCCGTTTGGATTTGGTCCAGCCCTTCCGGGACAGACGAATGTGAGCCGGGCACGGTTGTGTAGGGTCCGCATCACAGATGTCTCCCACCTCCTCCATGATATCGACCTTATCCGCATAGACGTGCAGGAAGACCTCGGGGGTCAAGCTGAGATACGCCCGTATTATATGCTCCGTCATGGTCAGTACTTGAATGGTACAAGATTTGACTGTCTCTCGTATTTATAGGGAGAAAAAGTTTATGGCGTGAGATCAAAGGATCGGGTGGTCATGTCACTGGGCTGACTGAGTTCAGCCGGATAATCAATGGCATCGTCGTCTGCCTCCGCTTCATTGCTAGGTTTGGTAATTTGTTCATTGGGTTCTGCCGCCGCTTCACTCAGGGCACGAGCCCACTCCAACTGAACAGCTGACCGCTCGTCCAGTGTGAACAGCTGGTCCACAATAGGCACCACTTTCTCGAAGGCTGTCCACAGCTCGGGGTCCAGGGTGAAGCCTCGCGTAGGGTCTTGGTAACGGCCCAGGCGTGGGAAGAAGGGTCTACGGTGTACGTAGATGGCATTGTCTATGTGGATGAGGTTTCCGTCGAGCTCACCACTCAACACCCGTTTAAATTTGGTCCAGCCGTCACGGTGTAGCGTAACCGTATTCGATACGGTCTCAGCGCGCGACCAGCAAACATCTCCACGGTCTTCCACGAGGGTGACTTTATCTTCATAGACGTGTAACCCCACCCTGGTTGTAAGGGGAAGGATGGCGCGCAGGACTGGTGACATGGTTGACCCAATGACGAACGGTGAATGACACACACTGTGACTGACCCTCGTATTTATGGTGAGGTCGCACCGTCAATGCCACAGCGTCAGGGTCAAGAGGGCACAGACCATTACTAGGCCAACGAGCCGTCGCTGGTTCCGGCGTGAGCGCTCGTGGTCCAGAGCCCGGGCATCAAGGATGGCTGTCATAGTCCAGTAGTGGTGAGTGATAGCACATCTCCCCATCGTGTGCACTCTGTCGAGGACCGCTTCTGTGAACTCTTTCAGGATCTGGCGTCGCCCCATGTTGTCGTCGCCATCTGCAAACATGGACCGAACCATTGCTCGGTAACCCGTCAGTGAATTAACCACGGTGGCATGCTGTAAAATGCGAGTCGCATAGAGATGGGTGTCCGTCATGGCTCTGTAACCGTAGGAATGGGGGTGTGGGATCCAGAGGGACGTGTTTTATAGACCATGTCACACATTCGCCCCTAGACGTAGCTCTACGGGTGTAGTCCGTGATACGTACTATGCTGATTGGTTAGTCCAAAAAGAGAGCAACAACAACACAGATTACAGGTCAATCCTTTTATTAGCCCCTCCATCACAGCACATCCACGCTGGAGGAACCAGTAGGACACATGATAGGAATGCATGTACTGACCTGTCTGTGGGGTTTTTCCCCAGAATTTCGCTGACGTCCGTGTCTTCATCCGGACACTTCACGTCCGCGCCTGCATCCGGGCATGTATGAGGGTCTTGAGGGGGCGACTGTATGTGGTGAGTTGTATGTGGGTGTTTTTTTTCGGTGACGACCGCGCCTGCATCCTGGTATGTATGAGGGTCTTGAGGGGGCGACTGCATGTGGTGAGTTGTGTGTGGGTGTTTTTTTTCGGTGACATCCGCGCCTACATCCGGGTACTTCTATGTAGGTGTATAAAAGTGGGAATTTTTAGGGCATTGCTGCATTCATTGGCCTGCTTGACCTGTCCAGCCTGAGCCTGCCTGACCAGCCTGAGCCTATCTGACGAGAGGAGCTACTTCCCTGAACCTCACCAGCCTAAGCCTATCTGACGAGAGGAGCTACTTGCCTTACCAGTGGAGCCAACAGTCATGGAGCCATCCCACCGAGCTAAGCTTCTGCAGCACCGTATCCATATCGTTGATGAGATGCAGCATGTGGCCAATATATGTTATCTGCCCATGGTGGAAAACATAATCACTAAACACATGGGGGTAGATATCATGGCGCAGAAGACCTATATGGCACGAAACAGCACCAAGATGTTCACTTGCACAACTTGCCAGAAGCAGTTTACTCGCCCAGAAGATTTGCGACGGCACGAGTCCTCCATCCACAACGGCGCACGGTATACTTGTATAACCTGCGCACGGTCATTTAATCGGGAGGATCCTTTACTGCGCCACGTACGCTCATTCCACGAGGGTGCGACGGAACAATGTAATGAATGTGGTCAACTCTTCAAACGACCCAGTCAGTTAAGGCAGCATCAGCGTTTGATTCATGCCCCGTCTCTACGGTTTGGGCGACAACTTCCCACTAAAGTGGCACCCAGGAGGGTCAGACCCAGTGAAGATAAGCCCGGGGAGACGAATGCCACTGGTGATGCAATCACAGAGTTTTCGCCTGTACCCACAGTTCAGAAGAGCCTAGATATCCAGCCAGTCCCTAGCATTATTGTTGCTAGTCATACGCCTGACGACATCGAACATTTTCTGGAAGATGCAATGGATGTTCCTAGCGATCTGTTACAGGACGCCCATCCAGTGAGTGACATCTATCGGCGCCAATGGCCCATGATACGGCACGTTTTCCACCGTGATCGCCCTATTCCAGATATCTACAATTTCCGACTCACCGACCTCACCCTTCTACGCAGCTACGTGGAAGCCATCTCCAATGACCAAGCTACGGTCTTCAAATTGAATGTCGCTTTCGGGTACATCTTACGTCACAAAGAGACGGACCAGTTACGGTATTATTATGCCAGTAATAACAACCATGTGTTTGACCAGCCGTTCACCATCATTAACCGGGCGTCGCTAGAGACGATGCTGGAGAAACTGGACACCGTGGATCCCTTGAGATGGGCACATCGTCAACGCCCCAACACACAATGTGTCTTAGAGAGGGTCACCAATGTTACGTTCTTCGTTACCAAGCTGATCGAC